>NC_069435.1:3337604-3415104 GCF_026875155.1 Cherax quadricarinatus | reverse complement strand
CTTCTCCTCCCCTTTTCTAAAAGTTTGCCAAGCTCTTCACTCGGTTGAGTGGACTGCGACCACTTACCGTGAAGTGTAGCTCAAACAAGAAAAATAAGATTGGTGCCACTGCAATATATAACACCTTGTTTTACTGTCTCTTCCTCAAATGTTGACGTTCCCTAACTTTCGTCGCCCCTCAAATGTTGTCGTCCTAGACAGCTGTCTACTTCGCCTAACGGGTGGCGCCGACACTGCCATGTGATGGATTGTTTGGGTGGAGAGAAAGACACTTATCTTTGCAGGGAAATCTTTATTATTATCGCAAGGCTGAGGTATGTTGATGTCTTGGGAATTTTCCTTAGATGCTTTAATTTTCACTGCTTCAACGACACTCGATTCAGTAAAACCCACCATTCAACTTATACTTTAAAGGAAGAAAAATATAACTCGTTACCCTCTAGTTACTCCTTCATTACCCTCGATAAGGATGGAAACATTCTCAAACACGTCACATTCTCATCACGGTCTAGGGAAAATCTGTAAATAAAACCGATACACTTTTGTTCCAACAATGATCCCAATACTAAACGAAGTGTCATCATGGATGCTTCCTTCCAGACCTCAGGATTTGAAATAAAGAATTTCTTGAGGAACAGATTTACTTGAGCCTGACGTCAGGGTGCTCGTGCACTTCTGGACTAAATATTGTGGCAAAGGTCTTTCCTTCAAATATAGTTCTTCTTTGTACTAGACTGAAGAAACCACTGCCTGGCGAAACGTTTCCTCAGTATAGGTTCCTAAACGTTGCACAAGTATCTCATTGTTCTACTTATCGGTTTTCTAAATCATTATATCACAAATATAGTTCTTCTAGTTACTTGTTGCCATACACCATCTTTAATTTGGGTGGTGGCTGCAGGTGTAAGTAAGTAAGTAAGTAAGTAAGTTTATTCAGGTATACACAAATACAGTTACATAGAATTATCACACATAGCAGCATATGTGTAGAGAACCTAGGATAACCCAAAAAAGTCAGACAGAGTGACTTATTTCCATTGGGGTGAGACACACCAGTGTCTCCACTACAGGTAAGGAGCATAAATGAAAAATATTAATTCCTGTTTTCTTTCCCTCTTTTACTGAAAATGTATTTTTTGTATAAAGTTCATTTGGATCATATATGTGGAGCCCTGAGGACCTTGTTAGCTTCTCCTCACAGCTCAGATCCCTGAGGGAGCTATCTGGTGGCTACCCTCTGAAACTTGTTTATGCTGCATTTGTGGACTCCCTGTTTTTGGCGCTGTTGCTTCCGGTGATGCTGCTGCTGTTGATGATGGTTCTGGTGCTTCTGCTTCTGGTAGTGGTGGTGGTGCTGCTACTGGTGTTTCTGCTACTGCTTCTGGTAGTGGTGGTGCTGCTGGTGCTTCTGGTAGTGGCGGTGCTTCTGCTGTGGCCTCTGGTAGTGGTGGTGCTGCTCGTGCTTCTGCTGGTGCTTCTGGTAGTGGTGGTGCTGCTGGTGCTTCTGGTAGTGACGGTGCTGCTGCTGGTGCTTCTGCTGCTGCTTCTGCTAGTGGTGGTGGTGGTGCTTCTGGTAGTGGTGGTGCTTCTGGTAGTGGTGGTGCTGCTTCTAGTAGTGGTGGTGCTGCTTCTGGTAGTGGTGGTGCTGCTTGTGGTAGTGGTGGTGCTGATGATGTTTATGCTCACCTTAAGGTCTGTGCCTCATCTGAGGTTAATTTCCTGTACGATGAGACACCTTCTCCATCCTCTTTGGTTTTCTTACGTTACATCAGAGTTGGAGTTTCTCAAAGACTTGATAACTTCCATCTCGTCCGTTTTGTGTCCTCAGACACAAAGACTTTCCTTATTACATTTCAAACGTATCAACTAATTAAGGTTGCATGTCACCTGTACACGACCATTGTTACCTCTCCAAGTGTATACACATCAAAAGTAATATATTCATCAGAATATTCCCAAAAGGCCTCTTGTTGGACATTAACATAAATCAGAAATATTCAACACTCTTGTCACAGATTTAAATTAGGTTAGAGGATGCTTTTCCTCTTTTGAATCCATATTTTTTTATATTTATTTATTTATTAATTTGAACATGATACAGAGAAGTACAAAGGAATACAGTTATTACAGTGCAACATGCCAAAGCCCCTTGTATGCAGAGCATTATGGGCAGGCTTAAAATTAACTTAAGATTAACTAAGCAATGATATATTCAGTGGTAAAAAAATTATTGTAAACAGATAACAATTTAGCACAAATGAGTGTTACAAAGACAGGTCATATGGTCATTTACTGTGTTGCTGAGCATTCACTAGAATGGAGTATTCTGTTAGGTAATGTAATTACAAAATAGCAAAGTTTGATTGGGTCACAGGTTAAACATTTATGAGATACAATAATGAGATACATATATGAGATACAATTTATGAGATACAATTTATGAGATACAATTATTCAGTATTTATTTAGTTATGGGTGAGTAAGTGATTTTTGAGAAGAGACTTGAATTTATAAACAGACAGTGTGTCTTTTATATTCACAGGTAATGAATTCCAGATTTTAGGGCCTTTTATGTGCATTGAGTTTTTGCATAGTGTGAGATGGACACGAGGAACATCAAAGAGTGATCCGCGCCTTGTGTTATGGTCATGTGGTTTGTTGAGGTTGGTAAGGAAACGTTTGAGGGGAGGGTTTATGTCAGAGTTAAGTGTTCTATGTATGTAGTAGGTGCAGTAATAAGTATGGATGTTTTGTATGGTGAGTAGGTTTAGTGTTTTGAATATTGGTGGAGTGTGCTGTCTGTAGTGGGAATTTGTTATCATTCTGACTGTAGCCTTTTGTTGGGTGATTAGTGGTCTGAGATGGTTTATTGTTGTTGAGCCCCATGCACAAATTCCATAGGTGAGATAGGGGTAAATAAGTGATATAGGGCCAGGAGGGCTGACTGTGGAACATAGTACCGTATCTTCTATAGTATGCCTACGGTCTTGGAAAATTTTTTGGAAATTTGTTGTATGTGTTTGAAATTTGAGTCTATTATCAAGGTGGATTCCTAAGAATTTTCCCTCTGTTAGTTTTGTGATAGGTGATCCGTTTATCATTATGTTAAGAGGGACATCTGTAGCTCTGTTACCAAACTGAATGAAGTAGGTTTTGTCAATGTTTAGTGTAAGTTTGTTAGTCCTCATCCAGGTAGATATTTTCTGTAATTCGGTATTTACAGTATTGGCTAGCGTGACTGGCCTTGGGTGAGAGAAGACGTATGTAGTGTTGAGTAGCTGCGATGCATTTGTTAGGTCATTTATGTGTATGAGAAAGAGAAGAGGGCCTAGGACACTTCCCTGTGGGACACCAACTGTAATTGGCTGTGCGGAAGAGTTTGCCCCATTTGTGTACACATATTGGCTTCTGTTGCTGAGGTATGACTTGAGGTAGTTGAGGGAGTGCCCTCTAATACCATAGTGTGACAATTTTATGTGGAGCAAGTCATGGTCAACTGTATCAAATGCTTTACGTAAGTCAATGAAGATCCCCAGTGGGACTTCTTTTTTCTCTATTGCAGTGTATGTATGTTCTAGCATGTGTATAATAGCATCATTAGTATTTTTATTAGGCCTGAACCCAAATTTACAGGGGTTGAGTATGTTGTGGGAGATAAGGTAGGAATAGATTGGCTTATGAATTAATTTTTCGAAGATTTTAGAGAGAGGGTGTAAGTTGGATATTGGCCTATAGTTATTCAAGTCTGTTTGGTCTCCTCCTTTATGGATCGGGGTGACCCTTGCTATTTTGAGAACTGTAGGGAAGGTAGAGGATTCAATGAATTTGTTAAAGAGTGTTGCAATGATTGGTGATAGCACTTGAGACGCTTTTTTGTATATAAAGGGTGGTAAGGTATTTAAATCTCCTGTCTTGTTTTTTAGTTTGTTGATAATAAGGGAGACTTCAATTGAGTTAGTCGGAGCTAGGAACAATGTGTTCGGGTAGTTGCCAGTGAAGTAGTCATTGGGTGGGGTATCTGAGCTTAGGATTTTATTGACAAGGTTTTTTCCTATAGTGGAGAAGAAATCATTGAGTCTGCTGTTTCAGTTGGTGAGGGTTTGGGTTCATCTGGTTTTGTTAATTCAATTTCGCTATTTCGTGATATCTTTTTTGTTCCTAGAATTTCTGATAGGGTTTTCCAGGTCTTTTTTATATCACCTCGTAAGTTGGATAATATGTTCTCATAATACAATTTTTTAGCCCTTCTTATCAGGCTGGTTAGGATTGACGAGTAACGTTTTGTTTGGTCTCTGGTTATGTGACCCATTCTGTACTGTTTTTCGTATAGGTGCTTTGTATTTATGGATTTGAGGATGATGGGTGTTAGCCAGGGACTGTTCAGTCTCTTAGCTGTCATCTGTTTAGTTTTTTTAGGGCAGTGCTTGTTATAGAGGTATTGGGTCTTTTTTAGAAAATTATCAATACATTCATCAATATCTGTATAGATTTCTAGCTCAGTGTGCCAGTCGATGTTTGTCACTGCTGCTGTGAAGTTATTAATGGCTGCCTCATTGTGAAGTCTGAAGGTGACTTTAGTAGTGTCTTGGGGTAATTTGCCAAGATTTGTTATGAGGAAGGTAGGGTAGTGGTCTGTGGTATTATCTGTGATTATGCCTGATTTTAAAGGGAATATGGTGTTGGGCCAGATGTGGTCTAGTAGGGAAACACTAGTCTCTGTAACTCTCATAGGTTTTGTTACTGTTGGTAGCAACATGCAGTTACTCATTGTGTTTGTGAATTCAGTAATGTGTGGGATCTGGTCTTGCAGGAGATTTATATTGAAATCACCTGAGAGTAGTAAGTGATCTTTGTTCATGCGTGCATCAGTTATCATACTTCCTAGGTTTTGACTAAAACGGTTAATGTTTGACTGTGGTACTCTGTAGATGTTTATCACTGTGAGAGGTTTTTGTAGGTATTTGGATTTGAATTTAGCTATTATATATTCCCCATGTTCATCCCTTGTGCAAGTATTAGTGATACATTCTAGTTGGTTTGAGTAGTATATAGCTGTGCCACCCCCTTGTTGGTCTGGCCTACAGTTGTGTATGGCTGTGTAACCAGGAATGGCATTGACATCTGTAGTATCAGGCTTTAACCAGGTTTCGGTGAGGGTAATGATGGACATACTGGCATGCAGGGAATTTACTAATGCTATGAGGTCATCGTAATGTTTGCTTAAAGATCTGATATTGTAGTTAAAGACAGTTATGTTGTTGTTGGCTCTGAGAAGTGCCTTTGATTGTTCTGCTATGTGGTAACTACAGTTACTGTTTGATTCATTTAAGTCATTCAATAAGAGGTTGGTATCAGGATCAGTGCTTGTTATCATAAGATTTATAGTGAATCTATAGTTAGAATTAAGTATAAGACAAAGTAAATATTCTAAAGCTATAAAATAGCATCTGAATTATTTTAACAAATGTAAAAATTTGAGCTAAGGTAGTTCTTTAAAGCTAAAATAAAGGATGTATTTATTACATACTTTCTAACAATGAGTAACAGAAAACAGAGTAAAGTCAAAGGCGGCTACAGTGAACAGCTGTGTCCCACAAGATACAGTACTCACTCCCTTCCTTTTCCCCCTCCTCATATCTGACATAGACAGAGACGTAAGCCACATCACCGTGTCCTCCTTTGCTGATGATACCAGGATTTTCTTGACAGTTTCATACACTGAGGACACTGCAAATCTCCAAGCGGATATTTACCAGGTCTTTAAATGGGCCTCAGAAAACAAAATGAAGTTCAATGAGGATATAAAAACTGGAACGGAGTATAAAATAAATTCTCACCACACAATAGAGCGAGAAACAAATGTGAAGGTCTTGAGAGGAATGATATCGGAGAATCTCACTTTCAAAGATCATAACGTATCTACTATATCTGCTAGGAAAATGTTAGGATGGATAATGAGAAACTTTAGAACTAGAGATGCAAAGCCAGTGATGATTCTCTTCAAATCGCTTGTTCTCCCAAGGCTGAAGTATTGCTGTACAGTAACGACCCCTTTCAAGGCAGGCAAAATTGTAGACTGGAGAATATACAGAGACTTTCCACTGCATGTATAAGTACAATAAACCACCTTAATTATCGGGAACGGTTGAAGTCCTTGGAACGCAGGCGGGAAAGATACATCATAATTTACACCTGGAGAATCCTAGAGAGACTAGTCCCATATTTGCACATATAAATCACTCTGTGCAAAATCAGAACACTCCGCAGGCGGTACAACTTCCTCAAAGCAGGGCCTCCTTAAACACACCAAGAGATAACATATCAAGTGTCAGAGGCCCAAGACTGTTTAACTGTCTCCCAGCATACATAAGGGGCATTACCAATAGACCCCTGACTGTCTTCAAGAGGAAGCTGGACAGATAAGTAAAGTCAGTACCTGACCATCTGGGCCTCTTCAAGGGGGGCTCCTTGGTGTGGTGAAGAGGCTCTTGGTTTGAGAAATTAGACCTCTCAGTCTCCTTCCTCAGACCGAACCTAATTACCCCCCAATCCCCCCTTCCCTATCCCATCCTCCCCTTTTTCCTTTCCTCCTCCTCCTGTCCACCCCTCCCTTTTGCCCTTCCTCTTTTTGGTCTTTGGGATTTTTCCCACAGCTGCGCTAGTTCCTAGGTAGGGGAAAGGGTACCGGGGTCCATCCCATTCCATTGAGGTTCTTGGCGGCGGGGTAGTTTGCCGTGGAATCTGGATCACCTGGGGATGTCCTGATCCCTCTCCGGTATCCCGGAGTGTGGCTTTGGGTGTCTTTCAGGCGACGGGTGTATCTCTGGAAGCTACCTTTCAGATTCCGGACGTGGTGGCCGAAGGAGGTATGCTTTGTGACAGATATCTGGCCACCCTCTCTTTTGTCCACCGAGGTAGCTCGGCAGATGTGAGGTTGCTATCCTGGATTGTTAGTTTACTGGCATGAATGGTAGGGTATAGCACGGGTTCCATGCTGCATCTGCACTGCTTGCGGTGCTGAGGTCCTCTTGGGTGCAAAGGGAGATTTCTGGCCCTTTCATTCCTCCTGGGAACTATTCCTCCCTGCCCCCTTTTTTTTATTCTTTTTTTATTTTTATTTTCTTCTTTCTTTCTTTTTCTTAAAAACAAAAAGAAAAGGAGTAACCTAACCATGGAGAACCCAGTCCATGAACCTACTACCCCAAGGCCCCTTCTTGATACGGCACCCCACTCTGACCCTGCCTTGTTTTTTGACCACTCTTTGGACCCTCCTGATGCCCCTGTATCTCTTGCTGGTGCTGTTTCCTCACCCACTTCAGGTACCGGGGCTTCGACTGACTCCTTCGATTTGTCTAACCTCCACTCTCCTTTGACTATGCTTCTGGCCTCTCCCTCTATGGTATGGCAATTTTCGAATTGCCAGCCCATTTCACGTCGGACCAACTCCGGTCCCACTCCTAAATGCCAACGACAATCCCCTGTTGATGTTACTTCGTTACCTTCCCATTCTACTCGGAAAAGACCGACACGTCATGCACTCCCTCTCCACACCCAGTTTCGGACCACACAATGGACTAAATTCTTTACTTTAAGACCGACTTCTTCTTCTGCCTATCTTTCCGACCATAGTATTGGCAAAGCACTCCTGCGCCATGTTGGTAGAGATATTTCATTTCTTGCTCTCAAGAGCGGTACGTGCATCGTCACTGTCCAGAATGCTACCCAAGCTCATGATCTTTCTCTCCTTTCACATATCGATACTACTCCTATCACTATTGAAAAACGTCTTTCTCTCAATTCTTGTAGTGGTACTGTCATTCTGCCCCATACCATAGTCCAACAGAATTTCCAGACATGTGGCAATGACATTTTTGAACAGCTGGAACTCCAGGATCTCCCAATCCTCAAAGTAGACACTTATGTCTTTCCTGCCCGCGGGCAGAGACGATACCCTTGCAATGTGGCTCGATTAACTTTCAACAGCCATGAACTCCCATCCTCTGTTTATGTCGCAGGACATGGGTTACAAGTTCGAAAGGTGATCCCTACACCGCAACTGTGTAGAAATTGCTGGCGTTTTGGTTACCCAGTGAAATATTGCAGATGTATAGCCGAATGCCTAGTCTGTGGTGCCGACGACCATTCTAATACGTCTTGCAGTCAACCTCCATCTTGCCTTAATTGTCATGAGGCTCACCCTTTGTACTCTCGCCATTGCCAGGTCTACTTAAATGAGTGCGAAATCAGTTGCCTCAAAGAGGCAGAAGGTCTCCCTTATGCTATGGCAGTTTCTCATCTCCGCCTCCAAGGGAGACTACCCCGTGTTTCTTATTCTCATGTTTCAAAACGTCCCCCCACTTCTGGGGTCCCATCTTCTGCAGCCTCCTCTGTTGTTACCCCTCCCATAGCCACTCCGGTGTCTAATTCTTTTGCTGTCCTGGGCTCTGACATCCCGACTACAACTCAGTCTGTTCTCACATCTTTGCGTCCTTTCTCACAAGCCCCAGTATTGACAAGACCTCGTACGACACCTTATACCAATCGCCCCTGTACTTCTCAGAAGTCCAAAAAATCCCCATTGCTCAAATCTTCTTTGCCCCCTCCTTCCCTTCTTCCACCTCCACATTTTACCTTTCCGGTCTCTGTGCCTAGTTCTTCCCCCCTCTCTGGCTCTATAACAAGTGTGGAGGTTCACCCTCCTCCTCGTACTATGCCTTCCACCCCCGTCCCCTCCCAAGTTTCTCGCCTCTTCTGCCACCTTCCAGGTTTCTGCCTCTTCTGTCCCCTCCCACACTTCTTCTCTAGTCCCCTACACTCTTTTGTCCCCCTCTACTTTGGTACAGTCCATTACTGTCCCAATCTTTACTCACCCTCCTCCTTCTACCTCCAATATTGTCTCCCATACATCTTTGAATTCAGAAACACTTGAAGCCATTTCTGAATATATTGCAGAGACCTGTTCCTTCTCTTCCCTCTCCTCCATCTCCACAACTCCATTCTTCACAGCGCTCTGTTCCTTTGCTGCTTGAACATCTTCCGATGCCACTGCATGTTGACCTTTCTAACCCCTCTAGTCCATAGGTGCCCTTCCCTACAGATTCCTGGTATTTTCTTCATTGCCAATCATGGCCTATTTACAGTGGAATGTCCGTGGCCTCAGGGGTAATTGGGGTGAGCTTCAGATGTTGCTTTCCAGGTTTTCCCCTGTTGGTGCTTGCTTACAAGAACCAAAATTACACTCAGCTGTTTTCCAACCTATCTCAGGCTATAATTTATTGTATTCTTCGGATCCTTTCTCAGATGGGACCTTTAATGAAAGTGCCCTTCTCCTATGCAATGATATTCTGTACTGTCAACTGTTTGTCCATACCTCGCTGCATTACACTGCAGCCTGTATCCACTTGAATAAGTGATTTACAATATGTTCTTTATATCTCTCGCCTTCTCGAGTATTTTCTATCCCAGATTTTGCCTTTCTTGTTTCATCCTTACCACCACCACTTCTGTTACTTGGCGATTTTAATGCCCACCATTTCCTCTGGGGGGTCTCATTGTGACTCACGTGGCATCCAGTTGGAGGCTTTTCTCGCCTCTCACCCCCTCCATGTTTTAAATACGGGTACTCCCACCCATTTTGATCCTCGTACTCATACTCTCTCTTGCATCAATCTATTGATCTGCTCTTCCTCCACTGCACTAGACTTCACCTGGTCTGTTCTACTGGACTTACGTGACAGTGATCATTTTCCAATCATTCTTACTTCTCCTTCGTATTCACCACCTTTCCGTAGCCCTCGCTGGCAATTTGATCGGGCAAATTGGGACCTTTACTCGCAACTCACTGCTTTTAGTGAGGTTCCTTCTTCATCCTCCATTGATGAGCTCCTACACCTCTTCTCAATGTCAGTTTTCACTGCAGCTTCTCATTCTATACCCCAAACCTCAGGCAGGCATTCTCAGAAGTGCGTGCCTTGGTGGTCTCCTGCTTGTGCTCATGCAGTATGTTTGAAACATGCTGCATGGGGCAGGTACCGGTACAATAGAGCCGATGAGAGACTTCTTGATTTTAAGCAGAAACGTGCGATCCCTCGCCGTGTCATCTGTGATGCTAAATGCACTTCCTGGCGAGATTATATTTCCACCATCACCTCTGCTTCCTCTATGAGTGCAGTCTGGAAAAAAAGTGAGGAAAATTAGTGGTAAATACTCTCCTGACCCAGCTCCTGTTGTACGGGTCGCCGATGTTGATGTATCTAACCCTCTTGACGTTGCCATTGAAATTGGCACTCATCTGGTCCATATTTCCCGGGGGCTCCATCTATGCCCCTCGTTTCTTTCCTCAAAGTCTGCCAGAGAGTTAGTACTTTTGGACTTTTCTTCTCTCAGAGAAGAACAGTATAATGTGCCTTTTACACTTCAGGAGCTGGAGGCAACACTCTCAGCTTGCCGATCATCGGCAGCTGGGCCTGACGACATTCATATTCGTATGTTACAACATTTACATCAGTCAGCCCTTGTAGTCCTCTTACACCTCTTCAATCTTATTTGCTCACAAGCAGTTCTTCCCCAGCTGTGGAAATCTGCCATTGTTCTCCCTTTCCGCAAGCTGGGTACTACGGAACATGATGCCTCCCACTATCGTCCCACCGGTGGCCTGGTGGTGTGGCCCGGTGGCCTGGTGGCTAAAGCTCCCGCTTCACACACGGAGGGCCCGGGTTCGATTCCCGGCGGGTGGAAACATTTCGACACGTTTCCTTACACCTGTTGTCCTGTTCACCTAGCAGCAAATAGGTACCTGGGTGTTAGTCGACTGGTGTGGGTCGCATCCTGGGGGACAAGATTAAGGACCCCAATGGAAATAAGTTAGACAGTCCTCGATGACGCACTGACTTTCTTGGGTTATCCTGGGTGGCTAACCCTCCGGGGTTAAAAATCCGAACGAAATCTTATCTTATCTTATCTCTTATCGCTCTTACTAGTGCAGTTTGCAGAGTGATGGAACATCTGGTAAATCGACGTTTAATGTGGTATTTAGAGACACACATCAGTCTCTCCACTAGTCAATATGGCTCTCGTAAGGGGCGATCTTCCAAAGACCCCTTATTAAGCTTGGATACGTATGTTCGTAATGCCTTTGCGAATAATCAGTTATTGCCATATTTTTTGACCTTGAGAAGGCATATGACACAACTTGGAGGTATAATATTTTGGCCCAAGCTCACTCCTTAGGCCTCCGAGGCAATCTACCATCCTTCCTTAAGAACTTTTTAACTGACAGACATTTCCGTGTTTGAGTCAATAATGTGCTTTCCCTGGACTTCGTCCAAGCTGAAGGTGTCCCTCAGGGATGTGTTCTGAGCACAACACTTTTTCTCCTTGCTATAAATGATTTGGCCTCTGTTCTTCCACCCAATATTTGGTCATCGCTCTATGTTGATGACTTTGCTATTGCTTGTGCAGGTGCTGACTGTCAACTCATTACAGTTTCTCTCCAGTATGCGGTCGACCGTGTTTCCAATTGGGCCACCACGCATGGGTTTAAATTTTCCAGTACCAAAACTCACGAAATTACTTTCACTAGACGCTCTGTCATCTCCGATCATCCTTTGTACCTCTACGTGATACAGTCAGGTTTCTAGGCCTTCTCTTTGACCGTAGGTTATCCTGGAAATCTCACATCACCTCTCTGAAGGCAACTTGTCACAGCCGGCTGAACCTTCTTAAAACCCTTGCTCATCTTTCCTGGGGAGCTGATCGTCGAACTCTGCTTCGCCTACATTCTGCCCTCATTTTATCGAAACTCGATTATGGTGACCAGATTTATTCTGCTACTCTCTCTAGCCTTAACCCCATCCATCACCAAGGATTACGTTTATGCCTTGGTGCTTTTCTCTCTCTCCCTGTTGATAGCCTCTATGCAGAAGCAAATGTTCCATCCTTGTCTGATTGCTGTGATGCCCATTGCCTTCACTACTATGTACGCTCTCACGATTTCCGCAATCCTTCCATTTATAGAATGGTCACCGATATTAGTAGACATTCATTATTTGTTCACTGCCCCTATTTGCTCCGTCCCTTTTCTCTTTGCCTACATTCGCTGTTGTCTTCCCTTCAGTTACCACCTTTATATGTTCATGTACCATCTCACTTTTCCCTACCCCCCCTTCCCTGGGAAGTTCCAGCTGTTCGGGTCTGTTCTTTCTCACTCCCTTGCTCGAAAGCCCAACTGCCTACGGTGGCTTCCCGCTCTCTTTTTCTTGACCACTTCCACTCTCATTCTCATGCCATCGCAGTGTACAAGATGGCTCTAAGTCTTCAGACGGCGTCGGATTCACAGCAGTGTTTCTGGACAGCGTCGTGCGAGGGCATTTACTATCTTCAGCTAGCATGTTTACTGCTGAATTGTATGCCATTCTTGCAGCACTTATTCGTATCGCATCTATGCCTGTGTCATCATTTGTGGTTGTTTCAGACTCCCTTAGTGCTCTACAGGCTATTCGAAAATTTGATACACCTCGTCCCCTAGTTCTCCGTATCCAACTTTGGCTACGCCGTATCTCTACCAAGCATAAAGATATTGTTTTTTGTTGGGTTCCTGGTCATGTCGATGTACAGGACACTGAACAGGCAGACACTGCTGCGTGGTCAGAAGTACATGACCTACCAATTTTATACAGAGGTGTTCCATTTCTGGACTATTTTGCTGTAATAGCTACCCACCTTCACACCCATTGGCAACAACGTTGGTCAACTCTGCTCGGTAACAAACTTCATTCTATTAAACGGAACATAGGTTACTGGCCGTCGTCTTGTCATCAGTGCTGAGGTTGGGAGACTACTCTCTTCCGCCTTCGTATTGGCCACACTCGTCTTACTCATGGGTATCTCATGGAGAGGCACCCTGTTCCTCTCTGTGAGCAGTGTCAAGTTCCAGTATCGATTAGCCACATTCTGTTAGACTGCCCTCTCTATCAATGAGCACGCAGAATTTACCTCAAATGCCGACTCCGCTCTACTACTCTCTCTTTACCTTCCCTTCTTGCTGATGGACCCTCCTTTACTCCTCAAACTCTCATGATGATACCTTTTGCACTCCCCTCAGCCCTTTCTACCTCAATCTCTTGCTGCCCTCTACCCTTTCAAAATCCACTGCCCCACTGTTCTCCGTAACCTATTACTCATCCATCTCTCTTTTGCCACCTGATGCCCTCGCTTCCTTCCTGCCCTGCAGCGCTGTATAGTCCTTGTGGCTTAGCGCTTCTTTTTTATAATAATAATAATAATAATAATAATGACCATCCGGGCTCTGGTCTGTATGTCGGATTCTATGCAGCCGGCAACAACAGCCTGGCAAATCAGATCCTAATCCACTGCTAGGCCTGGTCATTTACAAGGCCACGGGGGCGTTGACCCCCTGAACCCCTTCCAAGTATACTCCAGGTATGGAAAAGTATGTCTGTGGATAAACACCTGTGTTTCCTTTCTCGGTGTTGTGTTTGTAGTGTTTCAGTCAGTGGTGATGTGTTGTGGTGCCTGGCCACAGCCTTGCTTACCACCTCCAGTCAGCGGTGATGTGCTGTGGTGCCTGGCCACAGCCTTGCTTACCATCTCCAGTCAGCGGTGATGTGTTGTGGTGCCTGGCCACAGCCTTGCTTACCACCTCCAGTCAGCGGTGATGTGTTGTGGTGCCTGGCCACAGCCTTGCTTACCACCTCCAGTCAGCGGTGATGTGTTGTGGTGCCTGGCCACAGCCTTGCTTACCACCTCCAGTCAGCGGTGATGTGTTGTGGTGCCTGGCCACAGCCTTGCTTACCATCTCCAGTCAGCGGTGATGTGTTGTGGTGCCTGGCCACAGCCTTGCTTACCACCTCCAGTCAGCGGTGATGTGTTGTGGTGCCTGGCCACAGCCTTGCTTACCACCTCCAGTCAGCGGTGATGTGTTGTGGTGCCTGGCCACAGCCTTGCTTACCACCTCCAGTCAGCGGTGATGTGTTGTGGTGCCTGGCCACAGCCTTGCTTACCATCTCCAGTCAGCGGTGATGTGTTGTGGTGCCTGGCCACAGCCTTGCTTACCACCTCCAGTCAGCGGTGATGTGTTGTGGTGCCCTGGCCACAGCCTTGCTTACCACCTCCAGTCAGCGGTGATGTGTTGTGGTGCCTGGCCACAGCCTTACTTACCATCTCCAGTCAGCGGTGATGTGTTGTGGTGCCTGGCCACAGCCTTGCTTACCACCTACAGTCAGCGGTGATGTGTTGTGGTGCCTGGCCACAGCCTTGCTTACCATCTCCAGTCAGTGGTGATGTGTTGTGGTGCCTGGCCACAGTCTTGCTTACCATCTCCAGTCAGTGGTGATGTGTTGTGGTGCCTGGCCACAGCCTTGCTTACCATCTCCAGTCAGTGGTGACGTGTTGTGGTGCCTGGCCACATCCTTGCTTACCATCTCCAGTCAGCGGTGATGTGTTGTGGTGCCTGGCCACAGCCTTGCTTACCACCTCCAGTCAGCGGTGATGTGTTGTGGTGCCTGGCCACATCCTTGCTTACTATCTCCAGTCAGTGGTGATGTGTTGTGGTGCCTGGCCACAGCCTTGCTTACCACCTCCAGTCAGCGGTGATGTGTTGTGGTGCCTGGCCACATCCTTGCTTACCATCTCCAGTCAGTGGTGATGTGTTGTGGTGCCTGGCCACAGCCTTGCTTACCATCTCCAGTCAGTGGTGATGTGTTTGTGTGCCTGGCCACATCCTTGCTTACCATCTCCAGTCAGTGGTGATGTGTTGTGGTGCCTGGCCACATCCTTGCTTACCATCTCCAGTCAGTGGTGATGTGTTGTAGTGCCTGGTCACATCCTTGCTTACCATCTCCAGTCAGTGGTGATGTGTTGTGGTGCCTGGCCACAGCCTTGCTTACCACCTCCAGTCAGCGGTGATGTGTTGTGGTGCCTGGCCACATCCTTGCTTACCATCTCCAGTCAGTGGTGATGTGTTGTGGTGCCTGGCCACAGCCTTGCTTACCATCTCCAGTCAGTGGTGATGTGTTGTGGTGCCTGGCCACATCCTTGCTTACCATCTCCAGTCAGTGGTGATGTGTTGTGGTGCCTGGCCACATCCTTGCTTACCATCTCCAGTCAGTGGTGATGTGTTGTAGTGCCTGGTCACATCCTTGCTTACCATCTCCAGTCAGTGGTGATGTGTTGTGGTGCCTGGCCACAGCCTTGCTTACCACCTCCAGTCAGCGGTGATGTGTTGTGGTGCCTGGCCACATCCTTGCTTACCATCTCCAGTCAGTGGTGATGTGTTGTGGTGCCTGGCCACAGCCTTGCTTACCACTTCCAGTCAGTGGTGATGTGCTGTGGTGCCTGGCCACAGCCTTGCTTACCACCTCCAGTCAGCGGTGATGTGTTGTGGTACCTGGCCACAGCCTTGCTTACCACCTCCAGTCAGCGGTGATGTGTTGTGGTGCCTGGTCACATCCTTGCTTACCATCTCCAGTCAGTGGTGATGTGTTGTGGTGCCTGGCCACATCCTTGCTTACCACCTCCAGTCAGCGGTGATGTGTTGTGGTGCCTGGCCACATCCTTGCTTACCATCTCCAGTCAGTGGTGATGTGTTGTGGTGCCTGGCCACAGCCTTGCTTACCACCTCCAGTCAGTGGTGATGTGCTGTGGTGCCTGGCCACAGCCTTGCTTACCACCTCCAATCAGCGGTGATGTGTTGTGGTGCCTGGCCACAGCCTTGCTTACCACCTCCGGTCAGCTGTGATGTGCTGTGGTACCTGGCCACAGCCTTGCTTACCACCTCCAGTCAGCGGTGATGTGTTGTGATGCCTGGTCACAGTCTTGCTTACCACCTCCAGTCAGCGGTGATGCGCTCTGGTGCCTGGCCACAGTCTTGCTTACCACCTCCAGTCAGCGGTGATGTGTTGTGGTGCCTGGCCACAACCTTGATTACCACCTCCAGTCAGCGGTGATGTGTTGTGGTGCCTGGCCACAGCCTTGCTTACCACATCCAGTCAGTGGTGATGTGTTGTGGTACCTGGCCACAGCCTTGCTTACCACCTCCAGTCAGCGGTGATGTGTTGTGGTGCCTGGCCACAGCCTTGCTTACCACCTCCAGTCAACTGTGATGTGCTGTGGTGCCTGGCCACATCCTTGCTTACCACCTCCAGTCAGCGGTGATGTGTTGTGGTGCCTGGCCACAGCCTTGCTTACCACATCCAGTCAGTGGTGATGTGTTGTGGTACCTGGCCACAGCCTTGCTTACCACCTCCAGTCAGCAGTGATGTGCTATGGTGCCTGGCCACAGTCTTGCTTACCACCTCCAGTCAGCGGTGATGTGTTGTGGTACCTGGCCACAGGCTTGCTTATCACCTCCAGTCAGTGGTGATGTGTTGTGGTACCTGGCCACATCCTTGCTTACCACCTCCAGTCAGTGGTGATGTGCTGTAGTGCCTGGCCACAGCCTTGCTTACCACCTCCAGTCAGTGGTGATGTGTTGTGGAGCCTGGCCACAGCCTTGCTTACCCCGTCCAGTCAGCGGTGATGTGTTGTGGTACCTGGCCACAGCCTTGCTTACCACCTCCAGTCAGCGGTGATGTGCTGTGGTGCCTGGCCACAGCCTTGCTTACTACCTCCAGTCAGCGGTGATGTGCTGTGGTGCCTGGCCACAGCCTTGCTTACCACCTCCAGTCAGCGGTGATGTGCTGTGGTGCCTGGCCACAGCCTTGGTTACCACCTCCAGTCAGCGGTGATGTGCTGTGGTGCCTGGCCACAGCCTTGCTTACCACCTCCAGTCAGCGGTGATGTGCTGTGGTGCCTGGCCACAGCCTTGCTTACCACCTCCAGTCAGCGGTGATGTGCTGTGGTGCCTGGCCACAGCCTTGCTTACCACCTCCAGTCAGCGGTGATGTGCTGTGGTGCCTGGCCACAGCCTTGCTTACCACCTCCAGTCAGCGGTGATGTGCTGTGGTGCCTGGTCACAGCCTTGCTTACCACCTCAACACTCACCATCAGCACCAACTGTAAAATCTGAAGTGGTGTCCTTGACTTTAATATATGCAAGTTCCGGCGCCTTGTCACGTCCTGTCTTGCAACCTGTTCGTCATTGTCTAGTAAGATCTCTTATTCCAGGTGTAGCAATGTCTCTTATTCCAGGTGTAGCAAGGTCTCTTATTCCAGGTGTAGCAAGGTCTCTTATTCCAGGTGTAGCAAGATCTGTTATTCCAGGTGTAGCAAGGTCTGTTATTCCAGGTGTAGCAAGGTCTCTTATTCCAGGTGTAGCAAGGTCTCTTATTCCAGGTGTAGCAAGATCTGTTATGCAAGGTGTAGCAAGGTCTCTTATTCCAGGTGTAGCAAGGTCTCTTATTCCAGGTGTAGCAAGGTCTCTTATTCCACGTGTAGCAAGGTCTCTTATTCCAGGTGTAGCAAGATCTGTTATTCCAGGTGTAGCAAGGTCTCTTATTCCAGGTGTAGCAAGGTCTCTTATTCCAGGTGTAGCAAGGTCTCTTATTCCAGGTGTAGCAAGATCTGTTATTCCAGGTGTAGCAAGGTCTCTTATTCCAGGTGTAGCAAGGTCTCTTATTCCAGGTGTAGCAAGATGTGTTATTCCAGGTGTAGCATGGTCTCTTATTTCAGGTGTAGCAAGGTCTCTTATTCCAGGTGTAGCAAGGTCTCTTATCCCATGCATAGCAAGGTCTCTTATTCCATGTATAGCAAGGTCTCTTATTCCAGGTATATCAAAGTCTCTTATTCCATGTATAGCAAGATCTGTTATTCCAGGTGTAGCAAGGTCTCTTATTCCAGGTGTAGCAAGGTCTCTTATTCCAGGTGTAGCAAGGTCTCTTATTCCAGGTGTAGCAAATCTGTTATACCAGGTGTAGCAAGGTCTCTTATTCCAGGTGTAGCAAGGTCTCTTATTCCAGGTGTAGCAAGGTCTCTTATTCCAGGTGTTGCAAGATCTGTTATTCCAGGTGTAGCAAGGTCTCTTATTCCAGGTGTAGCAAGGTCTTTATTCCAGGTGTAGCAAGGTCTCTTATTCCAGGTGTAGCAAGATCTGTTATTCCAGGTGTAGCAAGGTCTCTTATTCCAGGTGTAGCAAGGTCTCTTATTCCAGGTGTAGCAAGATCTGTTATTCCAGGTGTAGCATGGTCTCTTATTTCAGGTGTAGCAAGGTCTCTTATTCCAGGTGTAGCAAGGTCTCTTATCCCATGCATAGCAAGGTCTCTTATTCCATGTATAGCAAGGTCTCTTATTCCAGGTATATCAAAGTCTCTTATTCCATGTATAGCAAGATCTCTTATTCCAGGTGTAGCAAGGTCTCTTATTCCATGTATAGCAAGGTCTCTTATTCCAGGTATAGCAAGATCTGTTATTCCAGGTGTAGCAAGGTCTATTATTCCAGGTGTAGCAAGGTCTCTTATTCCAGGTGTAGCAAGGTCTCTTATTCCAGGTGTAGCAAGATCTGTTATTCCAGGTGTAGCAAGGTCTCTTATTCCAGGTGTAGCAAGGTCTCTTATTCCAGGTGTAGCAAGGTCTCTTATTCCAGGTGTAGCAAGATCTGTTATGCAAGGTGTAGCAAGGTCTCTTATTCCAGGTGTAGCAAGGTCTCTTATTCCAGGTGTAGCAAGGTCTCTTATTCCACGTGTAGCAAGGTCTCTTATTCCAGGTGTAGCAAGATCTGTTATTCCAGGTGTAGCAAGGTCTCTTATTCCAGGTGTAGCAAGGTCTCTTATTCCAGGTGTAGCAAGATCTGTTATTCCAGGTGTAGCAAGGTCTCTTATTCCAGGTGTAGCAAGGTCTCTTATTCCAGGTGTAGCAAGATGTGTTATTCCAGGTGTAGCATGGTCTCTTATTTCAGGTGTAGCAAGGTCTCTTATTCCAGGTGTAGCAAGGTCTCTTATCCCATGCATAGCAAGGTCTCTTATTCCATGTATAGCAAGGTCTCTTATTCCAGGTATATCAAAGTCTCTTATTCCATGTATAGCAAGATCTGTTATTCCAGTGTAGCAAGGTCTCTTATTCCAGGTGTAGCAAGGTCTCTTATTCCAGGTGTAGCAAGGTCTCTTATTCCAGGTGTAGCAAGATCTGTTATACCAGGTGTAGCAAGGTCTCTTATTCCAGGTGTAGCAAGGTCTCTTATTCCAGGTGTAGCAAGGTCTCTTATTCCAGGTGTTGCAAGATCTGTTATTCCAGGTGTACAAGTCTCTTATTCCAGGTGTAGCAAGGTCCTTATTCCAGGTGTAGCAAGGTCTCTTATTCCAGGTGTAGCAAGATCTGTTATTCCAGGTGTAGCAAGGTCTCTTATTCCAGGTGTAGCAAGGTCTCTTATTCCAGGTGTAGCAAGATCTGTTATTCCAGGTGTAGCATGGTCTCTTATTTCAGGTGTAGCAAGGTCTCTTATTCCAGGTGTAGCAAGGTCCTTATCCCATGCATAGCAAGGTCTCTTATTCCATGTATAGCAAGGTCTCTTATTCCAGGTATATCAAAGTCTCTTATTCCATGTATAGCAAGATCTCTTATTCCAGGTGTAGCAAGGTCTCTTATTCCATGTATAGCAAGGTCTCTTATTCCAGGTATAGCAAGATCTGTTATTCCAGGTGTAGCAAGGTCTATTATTCCAGGTGTAGCAAGGTTCTCTTATTCCAGGTGTAGCAAGGTCTCTTATCCAGTGTAGCAAGATCTGTTATTCAGGTGTAGCAAGGTCTCTTATTCCAGGTGTAGCAAGGTCTCTTATTCCAGGTGTAGCAAGGTCTCTTATTCCAGGTGTAGCAAGATCTGTTATGCAAGGTGTAGCAAGGTCTCTTATTCCAGGTGTAGCAAGGTCTCTTATTCCAGGTGTAGCAAGATCTGTTATTCCAGGTGTAGCAAGGTCTCTTATTCCAGGTGTAGCAAGATCTGTTATTCCAGGTGTAGCAAGTCTCTTATTCCAGTGTAGCAAGGTCTCTTATTCCAGGTGTAGCAAAGATCTGTTATTCCAGGTGTAGCAAGGTCTCTTATTCCAGGTGTAGCAAGGTCTCTTATTCCAGGTGTAGCAAGATGTGTTATTCCAGGTGTAGCATGGTCTCTTATTTCAGGTGTAGCAAGGTATCTTATTCCAGGTGTAGCAAGGTCTCTTATCCCATGCATAGCAAGGTCTCTTATTCCATGTATAGCAAGGTCTCTTATTCCAGGTATATCAAAGTCTCTTATTCCATGTATAGCAAGATCTGTTATTCCAGGTGTAGCAAGGTCTCTTATTCCAGGTGTAGCAAGGTCTCTTATTCCAGGTGTAGCAAGGTCTCTTATTCCAGGTGTAGCAAGATCTGTTATACCAGGTGTAGCAAGGTCTCTTATTCCAGGTGTAGCAAGGTCTCTTATTCCAGGTGTAGCAAGGTCTCTTATTCCAGGTGTAGCAAGATCTGTTATTCCAGGTGTAGCAAGGTCTCTTATTCCAGGTGTAGCAAGGTCTCTTATTCCAGGTGTAGCAAGGTCTCTTATTCCAGGTGTAGCAAGATCTGTTATTCCAGGTGTAGCAAGGTCTCTTATTCCAGGTGTAGCAAGGTCTCTTATTCCAGGTGTAGCAAGATCTGTTATTCCAGGTGTAGCATGGTCTCTTATTTCAGGTGTAGCAAGGTCTCTTATTCCAGGTGTAGCAAGGTCTCTTATCCCATGCATAGCAAGGTCTCTTATTCCATGTATAGCAAGGTCTCTTATTCCAGTATATCAAAGTCTCTTATTCCATGTATAGCAAGATCTCTTATTCCAGGTGTAGCAAGGTCTCTTATTCCATGTATAGCAAGGTCTCTTATTCCAGGTGTAGCAAGGTCTCTTATTCCAGGTGTAGCAAGGTCTCTTATTCCAGGTGTAGCAAGGTCTCTTATTCCAGGTGTAGCAAGGTCTCTTATTCCAGGTGTAGCAAGATCTGTTATTCCAGGTGTAGCAAGGTCTCTTATTCCAGGTGTAGCAAGGTCTCTTATTCCAGGTGTAGCAAGATCTGTTATTCCAGGTGTAGCATGGTCTCTTATTTCAGGTGTAGCAAGGTCTCTTATTCCAGGTGTAGCAAGGTCTCTTATCCCATGCATAGCAAGGTCTCTTATTCCATGTATAGCAAGGTCTCTTATTCCAGGTATATCAAAGTCTCTTATTCCATGTATAGCAAGATCTCTTATTCCAGGTGTAGCAAGGTCTCTTATTCCATGTATAGCAAGGTCTCTTATTCCAGGTATAGCAAGATCTGTTATTCCAGGTGTAGCAAGGTCTATTATTCCGGTGTAGCAAGGTCTCTTATTCCAGGTGTAGCAAGGTCTCTTATTCCAGGTGTAGCAAGATCTGTTATTCCAGGTGTAGCAAGGTCTCTTATTCCAGGTGTAGCAAGGTCTCTTATTCCAGGTGTAGCAAGGTCTCTTATTCCAGGTGTAGCAAGATCTGTTATGCAAGGTGTAGCAAGGTCTCTTATTCCAGGTGTAGCAAGGTCTCTTATTCCAGGTGTAGCAAGGTCTCTTATTCCACGTGTAGCAAGGTCTCTTATTCCAGGTGTAGCAAGATCTGTTATTCCAGGTGTAGCAAGGTCTCTTATTCCAGGTGTAGCAAGGTCTCTTATTCCAGGTGTAGCAAGATCTGTTATTCCAGGTGTAGCAAGGTCTCTTATTCCAGGTGTAGCAAGGTCTCTTATTCCAGGTGTAGCAAGATGTGTTATTCCAGGTGTAGCATGGTCTCTTATTTCAGGTGTAGCAAGGTCTCTTATTCCAGTGTAGCAAGGTCTCTTATCCCATGCATAGCAAGGTCTCTTATTCCATGTATAGCAAGGTCTCTTATTCCAGGTATATCAAAGTCTCTTATTCCATGTATAGCAAGATCTGTTATTCCAGGTGTAGCAAGGTCTCTTATTCCAGGTGTAGCAAGGTCTCTTATTCCAGGTGTAGCAAGGTCTCTTATTCCAGGTGTAGCAAGATCTGTTATACCAGGTGTAGCAAGGTCTCTTATTCCAGGTGTAGCAAGGTCTCTTATTCCAGGTGTAGCAAGGTCTCTTATTCCAGGTGTTGCAAGATCTGTTATTCCAGGTGTAGCAAGGTCTCTTATTCCAGGTGTAGCAAGGTCTCTTATTCCAGGTGTAGCAAGGTCTCTTATTCCAGGTGTAGCAAGATCTGTTATTCCAGGTGTAGCAAGGTCTCTTATTCCAGGTGTAGCAAGGTCTCTATTCCAGGTGTAGCAAGATCTGTTATTCCAGGTGTAGCATGGTCTCTTATTTCAGGTGTAGCAAGGTCTCTTATTCCAGGTGTAGCAAGGTCTCTTATCCATGCATAGCAAGGTCTCTTATTCCATGTATAGCAAAGGTCTCTTATTCCAGGTATATCAAGTCTCTTATTCCATGTATAGCAAGATCTCTTATTCCAGGTGTAGCAAGGTCTCTTATTCCATGTATAGCAAGGTCTCTTATTCCAGGTATAGCAAGATCTGTTATTCCAGGTGTAGCAAGGTCTATTATTCCAGGTGTAGCAAGGTCTCTTATTCCAGGTGTAGCAAGGTCTCTTATTCCAGGTGTAGCAAGATCTGTTATTCCAGGTGTAGCAAGGTCTCTTATTCCAGGTGTAGCAAGGTCTCTTATTCCAGGTGTAGCAAGGTCTCTTATTCCAGGTGTAGCAAGATCTGTTATGCAAGGTGTAGCAAGGTCTCTTATTCCAGGTGTAGCAAGGTCTCTTATTCCAGGTGTAGCAAGGTCTCTTATTCCAGGTGTAGCAAGATCTGTTATTCCAGGTGTAGCAAGGTCTCTTATTCCAGGTGTAGCAAGGTCTCTTATTCCAGGTGTAGCAAGATCTGTTATTCCAGGTGTAGCAAGGTCTCTTATTCCAGGTGTAGCAAGGTCTCTTATTCCAGGTGTAGCAAGATGTGTTATTCCAGGTGTAGCATGGTCTCTTATTTCAGGTGTAGCAAGGTCTCTTATTCCAGGTGTAGCAAGGTCTCTTATCCCATGCATAGCAAGGTCTCTTATTCCATGTATAGCAAGGTCTCTTATTCCAGGTATATCAAAGTCTCTTATTCCATGTATAGCAAGATCTGTTATTCCAGGTGTAGCAAGGTCTCTTATTCCAGGTGTAGCAAGGTCTCTTATTCCAGGTGTAGCAAGGTCTCTTATTCCAGGTGTAGCAAGATCTGTTATAACCAGGTGTAGCAAGGTCTCTTATTCCAGGTGTAGCAAGGTCTCTTATTCCAGGTGTAGCAAGGTCTCTTATTCCAGGTGTAGCAAGATCGTTATTCCAGGTGTAGCAAGGTCTCTTATTCCAGGTGTAGCAAGGTCTCTTATTCCAGGTGTAGCAAGGTCTCTTATTCCAGGTGTAGCAAGATCTGTTATTCCAGGTGTAGCAAGGTCTCTTATTCCAGGTGTAGCAAGATCTGTTATTCCAGGTGTAGCAAGGTCTCTTATTCCAGGTGTAGCAAGGTCTCTTATTCCAGGTGTAGCAAGATCTGTTATTCCAGGTGTAGCAAGGTCTCTTATTCCAGGTGTAGCAAGGTCTCTTATTCCAGGTGTAGCAAGATCTGTTATTCCAGGTGTAGCAAGGTCTCTTATTCCAGGTGTAGCAAGGTCTCTTATTCCAGGTGTAGCAAGATCTGTTATTCCAGGTGTAGCAAGGTCTCTTATTCCAGGTGTAGCAAGGTCTCTTATTCCAGGTGTAGCAAGATGGTTATTCCAGGTGTAGCATGGTCTCTTATTTCAGGTGTAGCAAGGTCTCTTATTCCAGGTGTAGCAAGGTCTCTTATCCCATGCATAGCAAGGTCTCTTATTCCATGTATAGCAAGGTCTCTTATTCCAGGTATATCAAAGTCTCTTATTCCATGTATAGCAAGATCTGTTATTCCAGGTGTAGCAAGGTCTCTTATTCCAGGTGTAGCAAGGTCTCTTATTCCAGGTGTAGCAAGGTCTCTTATTCCAGGTGTAGCAAGATCTGTTATACCAGGTGTAGCAAGGTCTCTTATTCCAGGTGTAGCAAGGTCTCTTATTCCAGGTGTAGCAAGGTCTCTTATTCCAGGTGTAGCAAGATCTGTTATTCCAGGTGTAGCAAGGTCTCTTATTCCAGGTGTAGCAAGGTCTCTTATTCCAGTGTAGCAAGGTCTCTTATTCCAGGTGTAGCAAGATCTGTTATTCCAGGTGTAGCAAGGTCTCTTATTCCAGGTGTAGCAAGGTCTCTTATTCCAGGTGTAGCAAGATCTGTTATTCCAGGTGTAGCATGGTCTCTTATTTCCAGATGTTAGCAAGGTCTCTTATTCCAGGTGTAGCAAGGTCTCTTATCCCATGCATAGCAAGGTCTCTTATTCCATGTATAGCAAGGTCTCTTATTCCAGGTATATCAAAGTCTCTTATTCCATGTATAGCAAGATCTCTTATTCCAGGTGTAGCAAGGTCTCTTATTCCATGTATAGCAAGGTCTCTTATTCCAGGTGTAGCAAGGTCTCTTATTCCAGGTGTAGCAAGGTCTCTTATTCCAGGTGTAGCAAGGTCTCTTATTCCAGGTGTAGCAAGGTCTCTTATTCCAGGTGTAGCAAGATCTGTTATTCCAGGTGTAGCAAGGTCTCTTATTCCAGGTGTAGCAAGATCTGTTATTCCAGGTGTAGCAATGGTTCTTATTTCAGGTGTAGCAAGGTCTCTTATTCCAGGTGTAGCAAGGTCTCTTATCCATGCATAGCAAGGTCTCTTATTCCATGTATAGCAAGGTCTCTTATTCCAGGTATAATCAAAGTCTCTTATTCCATGTATAGCAAGATCTGTTATTCCAGGTGTAGCAAGGTCTCTTATTCCAGGTGTAGCAAGGTCTCTTATTCCAGGTGTAGCAAGGTCTCTTATTCCAGGTGTAGCAAGATCTGTTATGCCAGGTGTAGCAAGGTCTCTTATTCCAGGTGTAGCAAGGTCTCTTATTCCAGGTGTAGCAAGGTCTCTTATTCCAGGTGTAGCAGAATCTGTTATTCCAGGTGTAGCAAGGTCTCTTATTCCAGGTGTAGCAAGGTCTCTTATTCCAGGTGTAGCGAGGTCTCTTATTCCAGGTGTAGCAAGATGTGTTATTCCAGGTGTAGCATGGTCTCTTATTTCAGGTGTAGCAAGGTCTCTTATTCCAGGTGTAGCAAGGTCTCTTATCCCATGCATAGCAAGATGTCTTATTCCATGTATAGCAAGGTCTCTTATTCCAGGTATATCAAAGTCTCTTATTCCATGTATAGCAAGATCTGTTATTCCAGGTGTAGCAAGGTCTCTTATTCCAGGTGTAGCAAGGTCTCTTATTCCAGGTGTAGCAAGGTCTCTTATTCCAGGTGTAGCAAGATCTGTTATGCCAGGTGTAGCAAGGTCTCTTATTCCAGGTGTAGCAAGGTCTCTTATTCCAGGTGTAGCAAGGTCTCTTATTCCAGGTGTAGCAAGATCTGTTATTCCAGGTGTAGCAAGGTCTCTTATTCCAGGTGTAGCAAGGTCTCTTATTCCAGGTGTAGCAAGGTCTCTTATTCCAGGTGTAGCAAGATCTGTTATTCCAGGTGTAGCAAGGTCTCTTATTCCAGGTGTAGCATGGTCTCTTATTTCAGGTGTAGCAAGGTCTCTTATTCCAGGTGTAGCAAGGTCTCTTATCCCATGCATAGCAAGGTCTCTTATTCCATGTATAGCAAGGTCTCTTATTCCAGGTATATCAAAGTCTCTTATTCCATGTATAGCAAGATCTCTTATTCCAGGTGTAGCAAGGTCTCTTATTCCATGTATAGCAAGGTCTCTTATTCCAGGTATAGCAAGGTCTCTTATTCCAGGTGTAGCAAGGTCTTTTATTCCATGTATAGCAAGGTCTCTTATTCCAGGTATAGCAAGGTCTCTTATTCCAGGTGTAGCAAGGTCTTTTATTCCATGTATAGCAAGGTCTCTTATTCCAGGTATAGCAAGGTCTCTTATTCCAGGTGTAGCAAGGTCTCTTATTCCATGTATAGCAAGGTCTCTTATTCCAGGTATAGCAAGGTCTCTTATTCCAGGTGTAGCAAGGTCTCTTTTTCTAGGTGTAGCAAGTCTCTAGTTTCATATTCGAGGTATAGCAAGGTCTCTAGTCTCATATTCTAGGTGTAGCAAGGTCTCTAGTCTCATATTCTAGGTGTAGCAAGGTCTCTAGTCTCATATTCTAGGCGTAGCAAGGTCTCTGGTCTCATATTCTAGGTGTAGCAAGATCTCTAGTCTCATATTCAAGGTGTAGCAAGGTCTCTAGTCTCATATTCTAGGTGTAGCAAGGTCTCTAGTCTCAAATTCTAGGTGTGGCAAGGTCTCTAGTCTCTCCTGCCACCGACACTACATCCTCCTTCATTACTCTAGAACATTTTTGCTAAGTTCCTCACTGTGGCATGCAAAGAGTACGTAACCTTTATTCAGCGCATGTACACACCCTCATTGAAAGGCTATCTCCCCAACCAGTGAACCAGTACTAAGGGTCGAATAATGGGGCCCCGTCGTTCGATCAGTACCCAGGTTCAGCCAATGAGAAGGTGAGTCTGGCAATTGGGGAGGTGTTGTGGGCACCACCCACCTGTCCACCCTTGTCATTTCCATTCTAGAGCTGGTTGAGCACGGTTGTCCATTCTGTCTCCAGGCTGTGTCTTTGCCTTGCCTCAACTGTGTTGTACACATACATTTCCAACTGTATATAGTGTACATAGTTGTAAATGATTACTATTGCTCTTGGTGAACGAAAATATATTTCAAAGTCATTCAGCTCCTTGCTCCTCTTTACACCCAGGATAACAGGCCTTATTGTGCCTGGGTTGTAATACTCACACAGTCTTATATCATTCTCGTTAAGCTCCTCATGTTTCTTTTCTCTTCTTACTTAATAATTTGTCAACAGGCTCCTATTTTTATTATTATTATAATTTTTCTTATTATTATTATAATTGTTGTTGTTGTTGTTGTTAGGGCTTCCTGAAGGAGGGGGGTCCAAAAAGTCATCTCATTTTTTTTGTTCCTCCTCCAACTTATTCATATGATTTCGCTCATAACTCAAGAACGCCTCATCTCATCGGCTTCCAATTTTCAACACTTGTGTACAGTGACGAAAATCAAACTCTAGGAACACTTGTCATGTTCACGTTGCATGTGACCGAAGTTACTGAACCAGTTACCAGCCTCATGGAATGACTCACATTAACTTCCAAAATCCTCAGTGGCGCTGGGAATTTCACTATTTCTTTTCACAGTCGTTGTTTTGCATATTTTGTATCACTGTTTATTTGCTATCTTATTGTATATATATATATATATATATATATATATATATATATATATATATATAATATATATATATATATATATATATATATATATATATATATATGCAAAACAACCACTGTGAAAGAATAGAGAAGTTCCAAGCGCTTTCGTGACTACTCACATTATCAAGGAACAATGAAAGTAAAGCATCAAAGGAAGGTATATAAAGGGGTAGCCCACACCTCACTATCAGATCCCACAAACAACGAAACACCTGACGCGAGACAGCAGGCCCGCCTGCCGAACTAGACAGGTCCTTCATACAACCCACCAACAAACTATTCTACCCAAGAAATAAGAAATTTAAAAATTATTTGTCCAATGTATTATTAAATTCTTTCCAAATTCTATTAATTATAAATGGATCTAATTTATATAAACCAAAGGAAATATTCATATTATTGTCAAAACTGCTTTTTATGAAACTAGATTCAATTATATTCCTGTCGACCATGGACTTGCTTGATACTACTTTCTCAACTTTTTGAAAATCAATTGGATGGTTAAAATCTCTTAAATGAATAAATAGAGCATTGGAATCTTGTCCAGTTCTAATGCTATATTTATGTTGTTTTAATCTTAGTTCGAGATTTTTACCAGTTTGACCGTAATAAACTTTATCGCAAATTTTACAAGGAATCTTATAGACACATCCATCAGCATTTTGGGGGCTTCCCCTTTATATACCTTCCTTTGATGCTTTACTTTCATTGTTCCTTGATAATGTGAATAGTCACGAAAGCTCTTGGAACTTCTATATTCTTTCACAGTGGTTGTTTTGCATATTCTGAAATCACCTGTTTACTGTGATCTTATTGCATATATATATATATATATATATATATATATATTATATATATATATATATATATATATATATATATATAATATATATATGTGTGTGTGTGTGTGTATAAATTACATATAAATTAGAAAAATATTGTCAATATTTTCATTGAACTTTGTTTCCTAGGTGAGTGTGGAAGGACGGCTGTCATGGAAGTGGAGAAGATAGTCACAGACGCAAGTATGTGTCTTACTTTTAGTGAAAATATAATTAGGTATCGCGAAGTGGTACCTTTAAGTGGTACCTATAAGTGGTCCCCCTGAACTTTTTGGTTCAGTTTATATTTTCATCAGTTCTTCATTTAAAACTTGAGAACGACTCATTCGAACGGTTTCAAATTTTCAATACTGGTATGTTATGACTAGAAAAAGGTTCACGCAGCTAGGAGTCCATCACATGCAGCTAGGAGACCATCACATACATCTAGCAGACCATCACATGCATCTAGCAGTCCATCACATGCATCTAGCAGACCACATGCAGCTAGCAGTCCATCACATGCAGCTAGCAGACCATCACATGCATCTAGCAGACCACATGCAGCTAGCAGTCCATCACATGCAGCTAGCAGACATAGGTTCTCTACACATATGCTGCTATGTCTTACCTAACAACTAACTGTATTTGTGTATACCTGAATAAACTTACTTACATGCAGCTAGCAGACCATCACATGCAGCTAGCAGTTCATCACACGCAGCTAGCAGACCATTACATGCAGCTAGCAGACCATCACATGCAGCTAGCAGACCATCACATGCAGCTAGCAGTTCATCACACGCAGCTAGCAGACCATTACATGCAGCTAGCAGACCACATGCAGCTAGCAGTTCATCACACACAGCTAGCAGTCCATCGCATGCAGCTAGCAGTCCATCACGTGCAGCTAGCA
Source organism: Cherax quadricarinatus (assembly GCF_026875155.1). Classification (NCBI taxonomy): domain Eukaryota; kingdom Metazoa; phylum Arthropoda; class Malacostraca; order Decapoda; family Parastacidae; genus Cherax; species Cherax quadricarinatus. The sequence goes on along the minus strand of NC_069435.1, from coordinate 3,386,118 downwards.
GTCCATCACACGCAGCTAGCAGACCACATGCAGCTAGCAGACCACATGCAGCTAGCAGTCCATCACATGCAGATAACAGTTCATCACACGCAGCTAGCAGACCATCACATGCAGCTAGCAGTCCATCGCATGCAGCTAGCAGACCATCACATGCAGCTAGCAGACCATCACATGCAGCTAGCAGTCCACATGCAGCTAGCAGTTCATCACACGCAGCTAGCAGACCATCACATGCAGCTAGTAGACCATACGCAGCTAGCAGACCATCACATGCAGCTAGCAGACCATCACATGCAGCTAGTAGACCATCACACGCAGCTAGCAGACCATCACATGCAGCTAGCAGACCACATGCAGCTAGCAGTCCATCACACGCAGCTAGCAGACCATCACATGCAGCTAGCAGTCCATCACACGCAGCTAGCAGACCATCACATGCAGCTAGCAGTTCACACGCAGCTAGCAGACCACATGCAGCTAGCAATCCATCACACGCAGCTAGCAGACCATCACATGCAGCTAGGAGTCCATCACATGCAGCTAGCAGTCCACACGCAGCTAGCAGTCAATCACACGCAGCTAGCAGACCATCACATGCAGCTAGGAGTCCATCACATGCAGCTAGCAGTCCACATGCAGCTAGCAGACCATCACACGCAGCTAGCAGACCATCACATGCAGCTAGCAGACCATCACACGCAGCTAGCAGACCATCACATGCAGCTAGGAGTCCATCACATGCAGCTAGCAGACCACATGCAGCTACCAGTCCATCACACGCAGCTAGCAGACCATCACACGCAGCTAGCAGATCATCACATGCAGCTAGCAGACCACATGCAGCTAGCAGTCCATCACACGCAGCTAGCAGTCCATCACACGCAGCTAGCAGACCATCACATGTACCTTTTAACCGTGACAGTTAAAAAGTGTAAGTTTTATAAGTGAGTGTAACAAGTGTTGTTTAGAGTGGAGGTGTGGGGAGACTACCAGCCTGTGTGGGGAGACTACCAGCCTGTGTGGGGAGACTACCAGCCTGTGTGGGGAGACTACCAGCCTGTGTGGGGAGACTACCAGGGTGTGTGTGTGCCAGGCTATTCTTGCCTTACATGACTCACCCTCCACCACCTGATTCCTTACTGGCGACCCACACCACCTTGAAGGTAACGTATGTACGTGTGTGTTTGTATGTGTACTCACCTGTGTGTACTCACATATACTTGGTTGCATGACCAAGTATATGTGCTCATGACCTCGCCTCTTCTGTGTGTACTCAGTTGTACTCACCTATTTATACTCGCTTATTTGTGGTTGCAGGGGTCGATTTATAGCTCCTGGCCCCGCCTCTTCACTGATTGCTACTAGGTCCTCTCTCTCCCTGCTCTATGAGCTTTATCAAACCTCGTCTTAAAACTGTAATAATAATAATAATAATAATAGTAATAATAGTAATAATAATATCTTTATTTACTACAAGTACATGTACAAGGTATATAGGTCTAGCTGACATTAATGACATACTACAATATAGAAAGCCGCTTGTTATGCACAGCATTTCGGGCAAACTTGGTCAATTTTGCCCCAGGATGCGACCCACACCAGTCAACACCCGGGTACCCATGTTAAACTGATGAGGGTGCATGGACAGCAGATGTCTTATGGTAACACGTCCCTACTGTTTTCCAGCTGTACAGGAGGAGATTCAAAATCCAAACCTCAGTGTGTGAGCTATGTATGGTTCCTGCCTCTACTATGTCACTTGCCAGGTTATTCCACTTCCTGACAACTCTATGACTAAAGAAATACTTCCTAACATCCCTTTGACTCATCTGAGTCTTCAGCTTCCAATTGTGACCCTTTGTTTCTGTGTCCCATCTCTGGAACATCCTGTCTCTGTCCACCTTGTCAATTCCTCGCAGTATTTTATGTGTCGTTATCATGTCTTCCTTAACCCTCCTGTCCTCTAATGTCGTTAGGCCAATTTCCCTTAATCTCTGTTCGTAGGGCAATCCCCTTAGCTCTGGGACTAGTCTTGTTGCAAACCTTTGCACTTTCTCTAATTTTTTCACGTCCTAGACCAAGTGTGGGTTTCAGGTCGATGCTACAGAGTGTTGAACGATTCCTTACCGAGGTATCGGAACGCTATTCTCAGGTTTACCAGTAGCCCATATGCTGCAGCAGTTATCTGGTTGATATGCACCTCAGGAGCTGTGCTCGGTATTATGCTCACCCCAAGATCCTTTTTCTTGAACGAGGTTTGCAGTCTTTGGCCACCTAGCCTATACTCTGCCGTCTTCTTTGCCCTTCCTCGATCTTCATTACTTTGCATTTGGCGGGGTTAAATTCGAGGAGCCAGTTGCTGGACCATTCTTGCAGCCTATCCAGGTATCTTTGTAGTCCTGCCTGATCCTCATCCGATTAATTCTCATTAACTTCATATCATCTGCAAACAGGGACACTTCTGAGTCTATCCCTTCCGTCATGTCATTCACATATATGATAAACAGCACTGGTCCAAGGACTGACCGCTGTGGAACCCCGCTCGCCACAGGCGCCCACTCTAGCACCTCGTCACGTACCATGACTCTCTGTTGCCTCCCTGTCAGGTACTCTCCGATCCATTGCAGTGCCTTTCCTGTTATGCGTGTCTGCTCCTCCAGATTTTGCACTAATCTCTTGTGAGGAATGTTTCGAAGGCCTTCTTGTAATCCAAGAAGATGCAATCTACTCACCCTTCTCTCTCGAGTCTTCCGTTACCCTGTCATAAAACTCCAGTAGGTTTGTGACACAGGATTTTCCTTCCCTGAAATCGTGCTAGGTGTCGTTTATAATCTTGTTCCATTCTAGGTGCTCCAGCACTCTCCTCCTGAAAATCTTCTCCGTGACTTTGCATGCTATACACATCAGTGACACTGGTATATAGTTTAATGCCAATTGGGACTACACTTGCCGTCTTCCATACCTCAGGTAGTTGCCCAGTTTCAATGGAGGTGTTGAAGATTAATGTTAGTGGCACACTCAGCGTCTCTTCTCCCTCTCTAAGGACCCACGGAGAGATGTCTGGTCTCACTGCCTTGAAGGTATCTAGTTCACTTAGCAGCGTCTTCACCTCGTCCTCGGTTGTGTGTATTTCGTCCAAGGGTTTGTTCTGGTCTTCCCATTATTTCTGTTGCCCTTGGAACCAAACCTCTCCTCTGCCTCTTTGCTTTTTGTTGTCATGTAGTTCATCAATTCGTTTACTGATTTTCCTACCAATTCTTTTTCCCACTAAACCTCTAACAGGAAGTTCCTCATGCCTGTGCAGTCCCCTCTTTTGTAGTTTGGTTTTTCCCATCCTACTCCTGTTACCCTCTCCACTTATAACTGTACTATGTAATCAAAGCTCAGAACCATGTGATCACTAGCTCCAAGGGGCCTTTCATATGTGATGTCCTCGATGTCTTAGCTACTCAAGGTGAATACAAGACCCAGCCTTGCTGGTTCATCTTCTCCTCTCTCTTTCTGGTAGTGTCCCTAAAATGTTGATGCATGAGGTTTTGCAGTACCACATCCATCAACTTGGCTCTCCATGTTTTGGGACCCCCATTTGGCTTCAGGTTTTCCCAGCAATCTCCTTGTGATTGAAATCACCTATAACTAGTAACTTTGTTCTACCCATGTGAGCTTTTCTGGCCACCTCAGCTAGAGTGTCCACCATTTCTCTGTTGCTCTCTCCATGTTCTTCTCTAGGCCTCCTGCACTTCTGTGGCAAGTTGTACACCACTGCAATTACCACCTTAGGACCCTCAGACTGAAATGTTCCTACTATGTAGTCCCTTTCCCCCATTCAGTCCATTCCTTCCATCTTTCAAATCTCCATCGGTTTTTAATGAGCAGTGCAACTCCTCCCCCTCTGCTCACTCTGTTTCCTCAGGATCTAATACCCGGGTGAGAAGATTGCGTCTTATCATCCCAGTGAGTTTCATTTCTGTGAGTGCTATGATGTCTGGGGACATCTTGATTCTTTGATGCCACTCCTCACATTTATTTGTTATTCCCTCCTCATTCATATATCAAACCTTCAACTTCTTTTTTAAAACAGTGGTCTGAGGAGTACATTGGGGTTGGGGGAGTGGGAGATCTGGCAGGGAATTATGGGGGGTTGCTGTGAAGGTGGAGTTTGTGATGAAGGGGGTGGGGGCAGTGGATATGGTGTGTGAGCTTTGGGTTAGATTGTTTGGTTGCATTGGGGTTGTCGTGGTTGAGGGCCTTCTGTAGATAGTTCTCCTGGGAGGTTGTACTTGCTCTTCCTTTTGAGTCTGAGTTCTCCTGCCCATCTCAGTCTTTGTCTCTCCTCCTTTCGTCTTTGTACATTCTCTTTCAGTTTCTGCCTTCTTGTGTTCTGTCATGGTCGAGGTACAACCTCCAGTATGCCAATATATCCCTTAGTCGTGCTTTCTCCTGCAGGATCCTGTTTCGAGCTGATTCTGCCATGAAAATCAATCACTTAGACTGGCCGGTTTTTTCCTCTTTCAAACCCCCTCACTTCTCAGAAAATTTGCCAGCTGGGTCATGTCGTCCTCTCCTATTGCTTTCATCATTCAATCGTTTTTTCTACCCTTCTCTTCTTGCTTTATAAGTTCCCCCTTCAACTTTCTGAAGCCCATAAAAATGACTGACCTTTCCCTTTCATTCTCCCGCTGCATTCCCTGAGTCGATTTAGTTTTCTCTATTACAGCTTTACTTTCAACAATCTCATTTCTATCTGATGTCCCTCTGCCCAGTGGTCTGTCATTTTCCCTTCTCAGCTTTTCCTCGGCACCGCTGTGGTCTCTTAGGGCTCCTGCATGTAGCTTAGCTCTTTCATTTTCTTTAATACCGTTGTTTGTTCCTGGTGCGCTCCTCGTTTTTTTCCAGGCTCCACGGTGGTTTGATAGGGCCTCTGCGTACAATGTAACTCCGTAGCTCCGTACATTCCCCTCATTTGTGACTGATGTAGCAATTCCTGATGCCATGTTCGTAGTGCTCTTTGGTTCCTTGGACTGTTTCAGTTTGTGTGTGTGTGTGTGTGTGTGTTTTTGTGGCTGCAGTGGTTGAGTAGCATGCCCTGGCCCCCGCCTCTTTACTGGTCGCTACTAGGTACACTCTCTCCCTGCCCGAAGAACCTTATCGTACCTCTTCTTAAAACTATGTATGGATCTTACCTCTACTACTTCATTCTCTAGGTTGTTCCACTTCCTGACAATCCTATGATTGAAGAAATGCTTTCTTATATCCCTATGACTCGTCTGAGTTTTCAACTTCCAATTGTGCCCTCTTGTTCCTGTGTCCCACCTCTGAAACATTCTGCCCCTGTTCACCTTGTCAGTCCTGTCCTCCGGTGTCATCAGGTTGGGTTCCCTTGAGCTACCCTTTAGCTCTGGGACTAGTCTTGTTGCAAACGCTTTCTCTAATTTCTTGGGTACTAGGCCAGATGTAGATTCCATACTGGTGCTTCATATTCCACACACTTAGTGTGTGTGCACCATTGAGTGAGTGTGCACTACTGAGTGTGTGTGTGTGCGCACTACTGAGTGTGTGTGTGCACCACCACTGAGTGTGTGTGCACTACTGAGTGTGTGTGCACCGCTGAGTGTGTGCGCACCACTGAGTGTGTGTGCACCGCTGAGTGTGTGTGCACCACTGAGTGTGTGTGCACTACTGAGTGTGTGTGCATCACTGAGTGTGTGTGCAACACTGAGAGTATGTGTGCACCGCTGAGCGTGTGTGCATCGCTGTGTGTACACCGCTGAGTGTGTGTGCATCACTGAGTGCGTGCACCACTGAGTGTGTGTGTGCACCACTGAGTGTGTGTGCACCACTGAGTGTGTGTGCACCACTGAGTGTGTGCACCACTGAGTGTGTGTGCACCGCTGAGTATGTGTGCACCGCTGAGTATGTGTGTGTGTGCACCACTGAGTGTGTATGCTCCGCTGAGTACGTGTGTGTGTGCACCACTGAGTGTGTGTGCACCACTGAGTGTGTGTGCACCACTGAGTGTGTGTGCACCACTGAGTGTGTGTGTGTGCAGGTCTGAACTTATATTAGGCTGTGACCTGATCTTACTCTTTAACACCACTTTATTCTTTACCAAATCCTTATTATATGTGAGAATAAAGTTAATTATTTTTTCCACTCGGGTCAGTTCTGCTATTTAATGGCTTTAAGTGAATTTTGCCAACAAAGAATCACTAGTTAATAATCGTGAGGTTAATGACCAGCTATGGGAAAGTGATCACAAACCACTTAGTTTCAATATATCATGGAATTACCCAGATAACTGCAATCAAGTCTCTGTCCCAGACTTCCGCTTGGCCAACTTCATGGGACTGAGAAATTACCTGGGTGGGCTGAATTAGGATGACCTTACTTTGCGTCAGGTAGGTGGTGTTGGTTGCCAATATGACGTTTTACAGAGCATAGTTCTAGCTGCCTAGACGACTTTTGTCCCGAGTAGGGAAATTAAATCTAACAAAAATGATCCCAAATGGATAAACAGATTAAAACATCTCATTGGTCAAAAGAGAGATATATATAGTGATATCAAAAGAGAGGATGGGCAGTTAAGAAATAAATATATTCAATTGAAGAGAGAAATAAAAAAAAAAGGAATAAAAAAGCAATAAGGGATTATGAGGCTAAAATCACAAGGGATTCGAGGACTAACCCAAAAGGGTTCTTTCAGGTATACAGAAGTAAGATAGGTAAGTACAGTAGTCTTCTACGTGAGTCTCAGTGAAAGCTTTAAGTAATGGATTTGATTCTCTTAGGAGTCTACTTATAAACGGATTTTTGTTGTTATTTGGTTTGATACATTGCATGTTTACAAATATAAATATGAGCGGGTCTGATGAGCCAGTCACTGACATTGTTACCAGTCCAAGATAGGCCCACTTAAGAGTAACTCTGGTCAGATCACTGTCAGTGATAAGGAAATGTGTGAACTTTTCAACACTTACTTCCTCTCAGTTTTTACTCAGGAAGATACTAGCGAAATTCCAGAAATAATAAATTATGTACAACAGGACGATAATCTATGCACGACTATGGTAACTAGTGACATGGTTCTCAGACAAATAGAGAAATTAAAACCTAACAAATCCCAAGGTCCTGATGAACTGTTTGCAAGTGTGTAAGAGGAATGTAAAGATTAACTCAGCATACCTTGACTAATCTTTTCAATTATCACTACAAACTGGCAAAGTGCCAGACAAGTGGAAAATGGCAAATGTAATACCTATTTACAAGGCAGGTGACAGGTCCTTAGTGGGAAAATTTATGGAATCAATAGTTGCTGAGGCAATTCGTTGCCATCTTGAAAGGCATAAACTAATTAATGACTCTCAACACAGTTTCACAAAGGGGCGTTCCTATCTTACGAAAAGTAGATCATGGTATTGAGTATGATATTGTGTATATGGACTTCAGTAAGGCTTTCGATGGAGTTCCATATCAGAGGCTACTGGGGAAACTTAAGACACACGGAATAGGAGGAGAATTTTTTTTCCTGGGTAGAGGCATGGTTGAGAAATAGGCAGCAAAGAGTTTGCATAAATGGGGAGAAATCAGAATGGGGGAACGTCACAAGCGGTGTTCCACAGGGGTCAGTGTTGGGCCCCTTGTTCACAATTTACATAAACGACATAGATGAAGGAATAAATAGCGACATGACATGAGCAAATTTGCTGAGGACACCAAAATAGGCCGTCCAATTCATTCTAATGAGGACATTAGAGCACTCCAGGATGATTTGAATAGACTGATGCAGTGGTCGGAGAAGTGGCAGATGCAGTTTAATATAGACATATGCAAAGTTCTAAATGCTGGACAAGAAAATAACAATGCCACATATAAACTAAATGTAGATCTTAATATTACGGATTGCGGAAAGGATTTAGTTCTGGTTAGTAGTAATCTGAAACCAAGACAACAGTGCATAAGTGTTCGCAATAAAGCTAACAGAATCCTTGGCTTTATATCAAAAAGTATAAATAATAGCAGTCCTCAGGTTGTTCTTCAATCTGAGGACTACTTCAGCCAGTGAGAGAACTGGACCTGCCTCGCATGGGCCAGTAGGCCTGCTGCATTGCTCCTTCTTTATGTTCTTACTTTCTTAATAGTGGGACTGTGTGAGACTACACATCTGAAGTGAATCCTGAAATTTTCTCTGCTAGTGCAGTCTCTGCTGCATCTATATTAGATGTCATAAACTGAAGTCACCATGCAACAGAACTTTTAGAGACTTTTAGATCTGAGAGACGACTTTCAGGTCATTATCAGAATTGCAATACTTAGTATTTAAATTGCTGGTAAATTATATCTGGTGGATTCTATACAAGACCATATTTATATTCTGATTTTCAGTATTTGCTAACAAATCTTTGACTACATTATTTGTGGTATAAAGTTACTGTGTGCAATTGAGCGACTTTTTCACACAGACGAACTTCCATCCCATCTCCTTATATTGTGTGTCTTTTCGGTCGCTTCTAAATAAACTGAATCCAGGTATCCATATTTAGCTATCAGAGTACAGTAGTCTTCTACGTGAGTCTCAGTGAAAGCTTTAAGTAATGGATTTGATTCTCTTAGGAGTCTACTTATAAACGGATTTTTGTTGTTATTTGGTTTGATACATTGCATGTTTACAAATATAAATATGAGCGGGTCTGATGAGCCAGTCACTGACATTGTTACCAGTCCAGCGTCTTCTTCCGATGTGCTAATGTACATTCTTTTCATTTTTTGCCATTTTCTCGCTTCATAGCACTAAACAGTCACTTCTGTCTGTATAGTTGAAGTTATCATATTCAGTTTGACATTCGATTCGTTTCCTTCATATAGGACGCAGGAATATTTTCTTATTTATTGAACTGTAACACAACTATGGGTGACAGTGTTTACAGGTCTTGGAATGTCATGTGCCTTTATATAGGAAACTGCGTGGTTAGTCAAACTGATATTTGTCATTTCTTATACTCGCCTATTTGTGGTTGCAGGGGTCGAGACTCAGCTCCTGGCCCCGCCTCGTCACTGATCGCTACTAGGTCCTCTCTCTCCCTGCTTTATCATACCTCGTCTTACAACTATGTATGGTTCCTGCCTTCACTACATCACTTGCCAGGCTATTCCACTTCCTGACAACTGTATGACTGAAGAAATACTTCCTAACATCCCTTTGACTCATTTGAGTCTTCAGTTTCCAATTGTGACCCCTTGTTTCTGTGTTCCATCTCTGGAACCTCCTGTCTCTGTCCACCTTATCTATTCCTCGCAGTATTTTGTATGTCGTAACCATGTCTCCCCAAACCCTCCTGGCCTTCAGTGTCGTCAGGCCGATTTCCCCTAACCTTTCTTAGGAGGACATTCCCCTTAGCTCTTGAACTAGCCTTGTTGCAAACCGTTGCACTTTCTCTAATTTCTTCACGTGCTGGACCAGGTGCGAGTTCCAAACAGGTGCTGCATACTCCAGTATGGGCCTGACGCACACGATGTACAGTGTCTTGAACGATTCCTTACTGAGGCATCGGAGCGCTATTCTTAGGTTTGCCAGGCGCCCATATACTGCAGCAGTTATCTGATTGATGTGTGCTTCCGGAGACGTGCTCGGTGTTATACTCACCCCAAGATCTTTCTCCTTGAGTTCTGCAGTCTTTGACCACCTAGCCTATACTCTGTCTGCCGTCTTTCTTGCCCTTCCCTGATCTTCATGACTTTGCATTTGGCGGGGTTAAAATCGAGGAGCCATTTGGTGGACCACGCGTCCAGCCTGTCCAGGTCTCTTTGCAGTCCTGCCTAATCCTCATCTGATTTCATTCTCTTCATTAACTTCACATTATCTGCGAACAGGGACACTTCTGAGTCTATTCCTTCCATCATGTCATTCACATGTACCAAAAATAGCACTGGTCCTAGGACTGACCCCTGTGGGACCCCTCTCATCACAGACGCCCACTGTTATACCTCATCACGCACCATGACTCGTTGTTGCCTCCCTGTCAGGAATTCTCTGATCCATTGCAGTGCCCTTCCTGTTATACGTGCCTGATCCTCTAGCTTCTGCACTAATCTCTTGTGAGGAACTGTGTCGAAGGCCTTCTTGCAGTCCAAGAAAATGCAATCAACTCACCTCTCTCTCTCGTCTTACTTCTGTTTCCTTGTCATAAAACTCCATAAGGTTTGCGACACAGGATTTGCCTTCCATGAATCCGTGCTGGTTGTCGTTTATAATCTTGTTTCGTTCCAGGTGCTCCATCAGTCTCCTGATAATCTTCATGACTTTGCATACTATACATGTCGGTGACACTGGTCTATAGATTAGTGACCCGTTTCTGTATCCTTTCTTAAAAATGGGGACTACATTTGCCGTCTTCCATACCTCAGGTAGCTGCCCAATTTTAAGGGATGTGTTGAAAATTGTGGTTAGTGGCACACACAGCGTCTCTGTTCCCTCTCAAAGGACCCACGGAGCGATGTCCGGTGCCACCGCCTTGTACGAATCGGTCTGTGTCCGTCAATAAGGGTTTGAACTGAGTCCATTTCGTTTTCAGTATTTACAAACGATTCAGTTGGTTCTGGAGTAGTACTAGAAGTGAATGCTGTAAGGAAAGTACTGTGCTCCCTTCAAAACATATTTATCAGTAGGCTGGAGGAAGGAGGCTGCGCTGCTGTGTATTGTTGACAGTGATCAAGCCTCCTTGACTCACCTGTGTGTGTGTACTCGCCTATTTGTACTCGCTTATTTGTGGTTGCAGGGGTCGATTCTTAGCTCCTGGCCCCGCCTCTTCACTGGTTGTTACTGGGTCCTCTCTCTCCCTGCTCCATGAGCTTTATCAAACCTCGTCTTAAAACTATGTATGGTTCCCGCCTCCACTACGTCACTTTTTAGGCTATTCCACTGCCTGACAACTGTATGACTGAAGAAATACTTCCTAAAATCCCTTTGACTCATCTGAGTCTTCAACTTCCAATTGTGACCTTTTGTCTGTGTCCCCTCCCTGGAACATCCTGTCTTTGTCCACCTTGTCTATTCCGCGCAGTATTTTATATATCGTTATCATATCTCCCCTGACCCTCCTGTCCTCTAGTGTCGTGTGTGTGTGTGTGTGTGTGTGTGTGTGTGTGTGTGTGTGTGTGTGTGTGTGTGTGTGTGTCATGTATTCACCATAATTTATCCTTAGAATGAAAAAGAAAACATAGAAAAAAGATCTGATGATCTATTTTACGTTGCTTTTTATGGCGATATTTGTAGAGGAGCATCTGTGTTGTGTGTAGCTGCTGCTGCTCACCATATACAGTCAAGATGTGACGAGGGTCATGGGGAGTGACGACCCCAGGTGGCCTGCTCCCACACCCAGCCTCTCCATTAATGTTTGTTGAGTGAGGCTGCTGGAGCTAACATTATTATGGGAGTAATAAAGAGAGAAAGACACTTGTTTGTAGATAAATCTTACTATTACAACGTTCAGTGCACCGTCTTGGAGAGCAAAGAGCATCGTAAAATTAGTACCCGATCAGCCGGGCGGTGGTTCCTACGTTGGACAATGTGCGGCCAGCAGTAACAGCCAGGTTGATCAGGCCCTGATCCACTGGGAGGTTCTTGTCAGTGACTGCGCCGCTGGGGCGTTGACCCCAGGAGCACCTTCCTAGTACACTCTAGGTAGACCCTGAGGTCAGGCTCTGGAGAAGTGAAAAATAAGGTAATAGCAAGAAAGAGGGAGAGAGTGAGAGAGAGAGAGAGAAAGTGAGAGAGAGTGAGAGAGTGAGTGAGAGAGAGTGAGAGAGTGAGTGAGAGTGAGAGAGAGAGTGAGTGAGAGAGAGAGTGAGAGAGTGAGAGAGTGAGAGAGAGTGAGAGAGAGAGAGAGAGAGAGAGAGAGAGAGAGAGAGAGAGAGAGAGGAGAGAGAGAGAGAGGGGGGGGGGGTCAGTGTGCATATTAGGTACTGATAAATGGTTGGGTGAGTCCAGTCGCTGGACCATGCACTGGACAAAGCGCTGGACCATGCGCTGGACCATGCGCTGGACCATGCGCTGGACCATGCACTGGACCATGCGCTGGACCATGCGCTGGACCATGCGCTGGACCAGGCGCTGGACCATGCGCTGGACCATGCGCTGGACCATGCGCTGGACCATGCGCTGGACCATGCACTGGACCATGCGCTGGACCATGCGCTGGACCATGCGCTGGACCATGCGCTGGACCATGCGCTGGACCATGCGCTGGACCATGCGCTGGACCATGCGCTGGACCAGGCGCTGGACCAGGCGCTGGACCAGGCACTGGACCAGGCGCTGGACCAGGCGCTGGACCAGGCGCTGGACCAGGCGCTGGACCAGGCGCTGGACCAGGCGCTGGACCAGGCGCTGGACCAGGCGCACGGGACACATTATTACACAGACCGTATACGAAATGAGTGATTGTGTGTATACCGGTGTTGTGATGACACTGACACATCAGGGTATCATTGTGTGTATACCGGTGTTGTGATGACACTGACACATGAACGTATCATTGTGTGTATACCAGTGTTGTGATGACACTGGGCAATGAACGTATCATTGTGTGTATACCAGTGTTGTGATGACACTGACACATGAACGTATCATTGTGTGTATACCGGTGTTGTGATGACACTGACACATGTACGTATCATTGTGTGTATACCGGTGTTGTGATGACACTGACACATGAACGTATCATTGTGTGTATACCGGTGTTGTGATGACACTGACACATGAACGTATCATTGTGTGTATACCGGTGTTGTGATGACACTGACACATGAACGTATCATTGTGTGTATACCAGTGTTGTGATGACACTGACACATGAACGTATCATTGTGTGTATACCGGTGTTGTGATGACACTGACACATGAACGTATCATTGTGTGTATACCGGTGTTGTGATGACACTGACACATGAACGTATCATTGTGTGTATACCGGTGTTGTGATGACACTGACACATGAACGTATCATTTGTGTATACCCGTGATTGTGATGCATGAATGAATATATTGTGTGTATACCGGTGTTGTGATGACACTGACACATGAACGTATCATTGTGTGTATACCGGTGTTGTGATGACACTGACACATGAACGTATCATTGCTGCCTCCGGAAACATGTTTAGTCTTGTCCTGATACAACTGTAATGTGACAAAATGCTTCATCCAGTGAACGACGCATGTGGTGAACGACGCATGTGGTGAACGACGCATGTGGTGAACGACGCATGCGGTGAACGACGCATGTGGTGAACGACGCATGCGGTGAACGGGCGCATGTGGTGAACGACGCAGTGGTGAACGACGCATGTGGTGAACGACGCATGTGGTGAACGACGCATGTGGTGAACGACGCATGTGGTGAACGACGCATGCGGTGAACGACGCATGTGGTGAACGACGCATGTGGTGAACGACGCATGTGGTGAACGACGCATGCGGTGAACGACGCATGTGGTGAACGACGCATGCGGTGAACGACGCATGTGGTGAACGACGCATGCGGTGAACGACGCATGTGGTGAACGACGCATGTGGTGAACGACGCATGTGTGAACGGGCGCATGCGGTGAACGACGCATGTGGTGAACGACGCATGTGGTGAACGACGCATGCGGTGAACGACGCATGCGGTGAACGACGCATGTGGTGAACGACGCATGTGGTGAACGACGCATGCGGTGAACGACGCATGTGGTGAACGACGCATGTGGTGAACGACGCATGTGGTGAAAAGACGCATGTGGTGAACGACGCATGTGGTGAAGACGCATGCGGTGAACGACGCATGTGGTGAACGACGCATGTGGTGAACGACGCATGTGGTGAACGACGCATGCGGTGAACGACCGCATGTGGTGAACGACGCATGCGGTGAACGACGCATGTGGGGAACGACGCATGCGTGTGAACGACGCATGTGGTGAACGACGCATGTGGTGAACGACGCATGTGGTGAACGACGCATGCGGTGAACGAGCATGTGGTGAACGACGCATGCGGTGAACGACGCATGTGGTGAACGACGCATGTGGTGAACGACGCCATGCGGTGAACGACGCATGTGGTGAACGACGCATGTGGTGAACGACGCATGTGGTGAACGACGCATGCGGTGAACGACGCATGTGGTGAACGACGCATGTGGTGAACGACGCATGCGGTGAACGACGCATGCGGTGAACGACGCATGCGGTGAACGACGCATGTGGTGAACGACGCATGTGGTGAACGACGCATGTGGTGAACGACGCATGTGGTGAACGACGTATGCAGTGAACGACGCATGCGGTGAACGACGCATGTGGTGAACGACGCATGCGGTGAACGACGCATGTGGTGAACGACGCATGTGGTGAACGACGTATGCAGTGAACGACGCATGCGGTGAACGACGCATGTGGTGAACGACGCATGTGGGGAACGACGCATGTGAACGACGCATGCGGTGAACGACGTATGCGGTGAACGACGCATGCGGTGAACGACGCATGCGGTGAACGACGCATGCGGTGAACGACGCATGTGGTGAACGACGCATGCGGTGAACGACGCATGCGGTGAACGACGCATGTGAACGACACATGTGAACGACGCAAGCGGTGAACGACGCATGCGGTGAACGACGCATGTGAACGACGCATGCGGTGAACGACGTATGCGGTGAACGACGCATGCGGTGAACGACGCATGTGGTGAACGACGCATGTGGGGAACGACGCATGCGGTGAACGACGCATGCGGTGAACGACGCATGCGGTGAACGACGCATGCGGTGAACGACGCATGCGGTGAACGAGGCCCGCGTCGTTAATTATGTTCATTTTGTAAGCACATTAGTGTTCTTGTAGCCGAGATTGAAGGTCACGCCAAGCATGACAAGCACTGACTGTAACAAGCAAGACAAGCACTGACTGTAACAAGCATGACAAGCACTGACTGTAACAAGCACGACAAGCACTGACTGTAACAAGCACGACAAGCACTGACTGTAACAAGCATGAAAGCACTACTGTAACAGCAAGACAAGCACTGACTGTAACAAGCATGACAAGCACTGACTGTAACAAGCAAGACAAGCACTGACTGTAACAAGCATGACAAGCACTGACTGTAACAAGCAAGACAAGCACTGACTGTAACAAGCAAGACAAGCACTGACTGTAACAAGCAAGACAAGCATGACTGTAACAGCATGACAAGCATGACTGTAACAAGCAAGACAAGCACTGACTGTAACAAGCAAGACAAGCACTGACTGTAACAAGCAAGACAAGCACTGACTGTAACAAGCACGACAAGCACTGACTGTAACAAGCACGACAAGCACTGACTGTAACAAGCATGACAAGCACTGACTGTAACAAGCAAGACAAGCACTGACTGTAACAAGCATGACAAGCACTGACTGTAACAAGCATGACAAGCACTGACTGTAACAAGCATGACAAGCACTGACTGTAACAAGCATGACAAGCACTGACTGTAACAGCAAACAAGCATGACTGTAACAAGTGAAAGCACTGACTGTAACAAGCATGACAAGCACTGACTGTAACAAGCATGACAAGCACTGACTGTAACAAGCATGACAAGCACTGACTGTAACAAGATGAACAAGTCACTGACTGTAACAAGCATGACAAGCACTGACTGTAACAAGCAAGACAAGCACTGACTGTAACAAGCAAGACAAGCACTGACTGTAACAAGCAAGACAAGCACTGACTGTAAAGCAAGACAAGCATGACTGTAACAAGAAGACAAGCACTGACTGTAACAAGCAAGACAAGCACTGACTGTAACAAGCAAGACAAGCACTGACTGTAACAAGCAAGGGCAAGCACTGACTGTAACAAGCATGACAAGCACTGACTGTAACAAGCAAGACAAGCACTGACTGTAACAAGCATGACAAGCACTGACTGTAACAAGCAAGACAAGCACTGGCTGTAACAAGCAAGACAAGCACTGACTGTAACAAGCAAGACAAGCACTGACTGTAACAAGCAAGACAAGCACTGACTGTAACAAGCAAGACAAGCACTGACTGTAACAAGCAAGACAAGCATGACTGTACAAGCAAGACAAACATGACTGTAACAAGCAAGACAAGCACTGACTGTAACAAGCATGACAAGCACTGACTGTAACAAGCATGACAAGCACTGACTGTAACAAGCATGACAAGCACTGACTGTAACAAGCAAGACAAGCACTGACTGTAACAAGCAAGACAAGCACTGACTGTAACAAGCATGACAAGCACTGACTGTAACAAGCAAGACAAGCACTGACTGTAACAAGCAAGACAAGCACTGACTGTAACAAGCAAGACAAACACTGACTGTAACAAGCAAGACAAGCACTGACTGTAACAAGCAAGACAAGCATGACTGTAACAAGCAAGACAAGCATGACTGTAACAAGCATGACAAGCACTGACTGTAACAAGCATGACAAGCACTGACTGTAACAAGCAAGACAAGCACTGACTGTAACAAGCAAGACAAGCACTGACTGTAACAAGCATGACAAGCACTGACTGTAACAAGCAAGACAAGCACTGACTGTAACAAGCAAGACAAGCACTGACTGTAACAAGCAAGACAAGCACTGACTGTAACAAGCAAGACAAGCACTGACTGTAACAAGCAAGACAAGCACTGACTGTAACAAGCAAGACAAGCACTGACTGTAACAAGCAAGACAAGCACTGACTGTAAAAGCAGACAAGCCACTGGGCTGTAACAAGCAAAACAAGCACTGACTGTAACAAGCAAGACAAGCACTGACCCGTAACAAGCAAGACAAGCACTGACTGTAACAAGCAAGACAAGCACTGACTTTAACAAGCAAGACAAGCACTGCCTGTAACAAGCAAGACAAGCACTGACTGTAACAAGCAAGACAAGCACTGACTGTAACAAGCAAGACAAGCACTGACTGTAACAAGCAAGACAAGCACTGACTGTAACAAGCAAGACAAGCACTGACTGTAACAAGCAAGACAAGCACTGACTGTAACAAGCAAGACAAGCACTGACTGTAACAAGCAAAACAAGCAAGACAAGCACTGACTGTAACAAGCAAAACAAGCAAGACAAGCACTGACTGTAACAAGCAAGACAAGCACTGACTGTAACAAGCAAAACAAGCAAGACAAGCACTGACTAACAAGCAAGACAAGCACTGACTAACAAGCATGACAAGCACTGACTGTAACAAGCAAGACAAGCACTGACTGTAACAAGCAAGACAAGCACTGCCTGTAACAAGCAAGACAAGCATGAAATGTAACAAGCAAGACAAGCACTGACTGTAACAAGCAAGACAAGCACTGACTGTAACAAGCAAGACAAGCACTGACTGTAACAAGCAAGACAAGCACTGACTGTAACAAGCAAGACAAGCACTGACTGTAACAAGCAAGACAAGCACTGACTGTAACAAGCAAGACAAGCACTGACTGTAACAAGCAAGACAAGCACTGACTGTAACAAGCAAGACAAGCACTGCCTGTAACAAGCAAGACAAGCACTGACTGTAAAAGCAAGACAAGCACTGATGTAACAAGCAGACAAGCACTGACTGTAACAAGCAAGACAAGCACTGACTGTAACAAGCAAGACAAGCACTGACTGTAACAAGCAAGACAAGCACTGACTGTAACAAGCAAAACAAGCAAGACAAGCACTGACTGTAACAAGCAAGACAAGCACTGACTGTAACAAGCAAGACAAGCACTGACTGTAACAAGCAAGACAAGCATGACTGTAACAGCAAAACAGCTGACTGTAACAAGCAAGACAAGCACTGACTGTAACAAGCAAGACAAGCACTGACTGTAACAAGCAAGACAAGCACTGACTGTAACAAGCAAGACAAGCACTGACTGTAACAAGCAAGACAAGCACTGCCTGTAACAAGCAAGCAAACTGACTGTAACAAGCAAGACAAGCACTGACTGTAACAAGCAAGACAAGCACTGACTGTAAAAAAAGCAAGACAAGCACTGACTGTAACAAGCAAGACAAGCACTGACTGTAACAAGCAAGACAAGCATGACTGTAACAAGCAAGACAGCCTGCTGTACAAGAAGAAAGCACTGACTGTAACAAGCAAGACAAGCACTGACTGTAACAAGCAAGACAAGCACTGACTGCAACAAGCAAGACAAGCACTGACTGTAACAAGCAAGACAAGCACTGACTGTAAAAAAGCAAGACAAGCACTGACTGTAACAAGCAGAAGCATGACTGAACAGCAAGACAAGCACTGACTGTAACAAGCATGACAAGCACTGACTGTAACAAGCAAGACAAGCACTGACTGTAACAAGCAAGACAAGCACTGACTGTAACAAGCAAGACAAGCACTGACTGTAACAAGCAAGACAAACACTGTAACAAGCAAGACAACACACTGTAACAAGCAAGACAAGCACTGCTGTAACAAGCAAGACAAGCACTGAGCTGTAACAAGCAAGACAAGCATGACTGTAAAAAAGCAAGACAAGCACTGACTGTAACAAGCAAGACAAGCACTGACTGTGACAAGCAAGACAAACACTGTAACAAGCAAGACAAACACTGTAACAAGCAAGACAAGCACTGACTGTAACAAGCAAGACAAGCACTGACTGTAACAAGCAAGACAAGCACTGACTGTAACAAGCAAGACAAGCACTGACTGTGACAAGCAAGACAAACACTGTAACAAGCAAGACAAACACTGTAACAAGCAAGACAAGCACTGACTGTAACAAGCAAGACAAGCACTGACTGTAACAAGCAAGACAAGCACTGACTGTAACAAGCAAGACAAACACTGTACAAGCAAGACAAGACGACTGTAACAAGCAAGACAAGCACTGACTGTAACAAGCAAGACAAGCACTGACTGTGACAAACAAGACAAGTACTGAATAACAAACAACACAGACACTGTAAAAAACAGATAACAAACAACACAAACAATGTGAAATCAAGCACAAAAACACAAGACTGTAAAACAACGCAAGCACTGAACAAACAAGCAAAGACAAAACACAAAACTGTAGCAAACAACACAAGCACTGTACAACAACACAAACACTGTGAAAAACACAAACACTGTACAAACAACACAAACACTGTGCCAACAACCAAACACTTAGGAACAACACAAACACTGTAAAAACAACAAACACTGTAGCAACAACACAAACCTGTAGCAACAACACAAACCTGTAGCAACAACACAAACACTGTAGCAACAACACAAACACTGTAGCAACAAACACACTGTAGCAACAACACAAACACTGTAGCAACAACACTAAACAGTGTAGCCCAAAAACACAAACACTGTAGCAAACACAAACACTGTAGCAACAAACAAACTGTAGCAACAACACAAAACACTATAGCAAACAACACAAACACTGTAGCAACAAACAAACACTGTAGCAACAACACAAACACTGTAGCAACAACACAAACACTGTAGCACATACAAACACTGTAACAACATAAAACACTGTAGCAACAACACAAAACAGGGAACAACAAACACGTAGCAACACAAAACACTGTAGCAACAACACAAACACTGTAGAACAACAAAACACTGTAGCAACAACACAAACACTGTAGCAAACAACACAAACACTGTAGCAACAACACAACACTGTAGCAAAACCACTGTAGCACACAAAACACTGTAGCAAACAACACAAACACTGTAGCAACACACAAACACTGTAGAACAACAAAACACTGTAGCAACAACACAAACACTGTAGCAACAACACAAACACTGTAGCCAAGAACTCACTGTAGCAACAACACAAACACTGTAGCCAACAACACAAACACTGTAGCAACAACACAAACACTGTAGCAACAACACAAACACTGTAGCAACAACACAAACACTGTAGCCAAGAACTCACTGTAGCAACAACACAAACACTGTAGCCAACAACACAAACACTGTAGCAACAACACAAACACTGTAGCAAAAAACACAAAAAACTGTAGCAACAACACAAACACTGTAGCAACAACACACTGTAGCAACAACACAAACACTGTAGCCAACAACACAAACACTGTAGCCAACAACACAAACAGTGTAGCCAAACAAACACAAAACTGTAGAACAACACAAAAGTAGCAACAACACAAACACTGTAGCAACAACACAAACACTGTAGCCAACCTAGAAAACCAACACTGTAGCCAACAACACAAACACTGTAGCCAACAACACAAACAGTGTAGCAACAACACAAACACTGTAGCAACAACACAAACACTGTAGCAACAACACAAACACTGTAGCAACAACACACTGTAGCAACAACACAAACACTGTAGCCAACAACACAAACACTGTAGCAACAACACAAACACTGTAGCCAACAACACAAACACTGTAGCAACAAACAAACACTGTAGCAACACACAAACACTGTAGCAACAACACAAACACTGTAGCACAATACAAACACTTAGCAACCACAACACCCGTAGCAACAAACAAACACTGTAGCAACAACACAAACACTGTAGCCCAAAAACACAAACACTGTAGCCCAAAAACACAAACACTGTAGCAACAACACAAACACTGTAGCAACAACACAAACACTGTAGCAACAACACAAACACTGTAGCAACAACACAAACACTGTAGCAACAACACAAACACTGTAGCAACAACAAAACACTGTAGCAACAACACAAACACTGTAGCAAACAACACAAACACTGTAGCAACAACACAAACACTGTAGCCCAAAAACAGAAACACAGTAGCAACAACACAAACACTGTAGCAAAACACAACACTGTAGCAACAACACAAACACTGTAGCCAACAACACAAACACTGTAGCAACAACACAAACACTGTAGCAACAACACAAACACTGTAGCAACAACACAAACACTGTAGCAGCAACACAAACACTGTAGCAACAACACAAACACTGTAGCAACAACACAAACACTGTAGCCAACAAACAAACAACTGTAGCAACAACACAAACACTGTAGCAACAACACAAACTACAACAACAACAAAAAACAACTGTAGCAACAACACAAAAAACAACAAAAATGTAGCAACAACACAAACACTGTAGCCAACAACACAAACACTGTAGCAACAACACAAACACTTACAAAAAAACACTGTCCAACAACTAAAGTGTTGTAGTGATGTGAAAGTGAGAAACTGTTCGATGTGTGCCAAATTGGATGATAGGTGTGGCCAAGTGGTGGATGATGGTGTGGCCAAGTGGTGGATGATGGTGTGGCCAAGTGGTGGATGATGTGTGGCCAAGTGGTGGATGATGGTGTGGCCAAGTGGTGGATGATGGTGTGGCCAAGTGGTGGATGATGGTGTGGCCAAGTGGTGGATGATGATGTGGCCAAGTGGTGGATGATGATGTGGCCAAGTGGTGGATGATGGTGTGGCCATGTGGTGGATGATGGTGTGGCCAAGTGGTGGATGATGATGTGGCCAAGTGGTGGATGATGGTGTGGCCAAGTGGTGGATGATGTGGCCAAGTGGTGGATGATGGTGTGGCCAAGTGGTGGATGATGATGTGGCCAAGTGGTGGATGATGATGTGGCCAAGTGGTGGATGATGGTGTGGCCAAGTGGTGGAGATGTGTGGTGGTCCAAGTGGTGAATGATGGTGTGGCCAAGTGGTGGATGATGATGTGGCCAAGTGGTGGATGATGATGTGGCCAAGTGGTGGATGATGGTGTGGCCAAGTGGTGGATGATGTGTCCAAGTGGTGGATGATGGTGTGGCCAAGTGGTGGATGATGATGTGTCCAAGTGGTGGATGATGGTGTGGCCAAGTGGTGGATGATGATGTGGTCAAGTGGTGGATGATGGTGTGGCCAAGTGGTGGATGATGATGTGGCCAAGTGGTGGATGATGATGTGGCCAAGTGGTGGATGATGATGTGGCCAAGTGGTGGATGATGGTGTGGCCAAGTGGTGGATGATGATGTGGCCAAGTGGTGGATGATGGTGTGGCCAAAGTGGTGGATGATGATGTGGCCAAGTGGTGGATGATGATGGGCCAATGGTGGATGATGGGGTGGCCAGGGTGGATGATGATGTATCAAGTGGGTGGATGATGGTGTGGCTAAGTGGTGGATGATGGTGTGGTCAATTGGGGGATGATGGTGTGGCCAAATGGTGGGTGATGGTGTGGCCAAGTGGTGGGTGATGGTGGTGGCCAAATGGTGGATGAAGGTGTGGTCCCAATGGTGGATGATGTGTGGCCAAGTGGGGGATGATGGTGTGGCCAAGTGGTGGATGATGGGGTGGCAAAATGGTGGATGTGGTGTGGCCAAGTGGGTTGATGTGGTTGGCCAAGTGGTGGATGATGGTGTGGCAAGTGGTGGATGATGGTGTGGCCAAGTGGTGGATGATGGTGTGGTCAAGTGGTAGATATGGTGTGGCCAAGTGGTGGATGATGGTGTGGCAAGTGGTGGATGATGGTGTGGCCAAGGGGGTGGATGTGGTGTGGCCCAAATGGTGGATGATGGTTTGGTCATTGGGGATGATGGTGTGGCCAAGTGGTGGATGATGGTGTGGCCAAATGGTGGATGATGGTTGGCTAAGTTTTGGATGATGGTGTGGCCAAGTGGTTGATGATGGTGTTGCCAAGTGGTGGATGATGGTGTGGCCAAGTGGTGATGTTGGTGTGGCCAAGTGGTGGATGATGGTGTTGTCAAGTGGTAGATAATGGTGTGGCCAAGTGGTGGATGATGGTGTGGCCAAGTGGTGGATGATGGTGTGGCCAAGTGGTGGATGATGGTGTGGCCAAGTGGTGGATGATAGTTTTGGCCAAGTGGTGGTGATGGTGTGGCAAAATGGTGGATGATGGTGTGGCCAAGTGGTGGATGATGGTGTGGCCAAGTGGTGGATGATGGTGTGGCCAAGTGGTGGATGATGGTGTGGCCAAGTGGTGGACGTTGGTGTGGCCAAGTGGTGGACGTTGGTGTGGCCAAGTGGTGGACTATGATATGTCTAAGTGGTGGTTAATGGTGTGACCGAGTGGTGGTTAATGGTGTGGCCGATGGTGGTTAATGGTGTGGCCAAGTGGGGGTTGATGGTGTGGCTAAGTTGTGGATGATTGTGTGGCCAAGTGGTGGATGATGGTGTGGCCAAGTGCTGGATGATGATGTGGCCAAGTGGTGTATGATTGTGTGGCCAAGTGGTAGATGATGGTGTGGCCAAGTGGTAGATGATGGTGTGGCCAAGTGGTAGATGATATTGTGGCCAAGTGGTGGACGATGGTGTGGCCAAGTGGTGGACGTTGGTGTGGCCAAGTGGTGGGCGTTGGTGTGGCCAAGTGGTGGACTATGATGTGTCTAAGTGGTGGTTAATGGTGTGGCCGAGTGGTGGTTAATGGTGTGGCCAAGTGGGGGTTGATGGTGTGGCTAAGTTGTGGATGATTGTGTGGCCAAGTGGTGGATGATGGTGTGGCCAAGTGGTGGATGATGATGTGGCCAAGTGGTGGTTGATGGTATGGGCAAGTGGTTGATGATGATGCGGCCAAATGGTGGATGATGTTTGGCTAAGTGGTGGATGATGGTGGAACCATTATCCATCTTGTATATACTAAATGATGACCTAAACTATTACATCAATAGGATGAGCACAATGGTACCAGAAGTACGCTCCAGGTACATGCTGTTAGGATGGAGAAGTGTAGCTTGGTTATGGAGAGGCGTCTCATCTATATACGAAGACAAGTAACAGGTTTCATCCAAGGCAGCAAACGCTCTGAAAAAAAACGAAGGTAACACTGGCCAGATAATAAGAAAACGTTGAACTCAAACTGAATACATCGCAGAGAGTCCAGAAGAGACTGAGCTAAAAGTCATAAGTCACAAAAACATCTGGTATCGACCTTTTGATTTAAGGAGATGAACATATACTGACGAAAACAAAGAAACGAGGGAAAACTTCAAGTCCTAGTATAACTCAATGTTCAGTGAGCCATTAATCAGCATGAAGACTGACGACCCAAATGAGTTCTCCATAAAAGAGACATGAAATGTGGCAGACACCTATTAATCTCTGATATAACTGTAATCCCAATTGACGTCGAAGAAATCATTGACTGCATGCCCATGCAGCCTTAAATATTCTAGGGAAAAGAAGACTAGAAACTGGAGTCATCCCACAGTCATTGAAAAACACTGAAATTGCCCCGCTCCACAAATGTGGCAGAAACGCTTTTACAATATTATATATATATATATATATATATATATATTATATATATTATATATATTTATATATATATATATATATATATATATATATATATATATATGTCGTGCCGAATATGTAAAACTGGTCAATTAGCAAGAAACTCATTTAAAATTAAGTCCTTTCTAAAATTTTCTCTTATACGTTTAAAGATATATTTTTTTCATGAAAGTTAATGTAAAATTTTTACTTTTGCTCCAAAAGAATCTTAGAAAACTTACCTAACCTTATTATAAGAAGAACAATTTATTTTAGCCTAACCCAACTAAATATATTTTAGATTTGTTTACAATATTTAATACTAAACAAACACAGTGAAATATATTTTTTTCGTTTGGTTCAGAATGATTTTGGCCGAATTATTGCATACACAAATTTTCACTTGTCTTATATGGCAAGATGAGCGTTGCTATTTAAGCCAAGTCCCAAGTTCTGCCTATCGGCACGACATATATATATATATATATTGTGTGTGTGTGTGTGTGTGTGTGTGTTTGTGTGTGTGTGTGTGTGTTGTGTGATGCAAGGAATTCGCGAGAGCATGGCGAAATACACAAAACACTGATCTTGGCTGAATGGAGACTTGAACCAAGAAACCTTAGGACAAAGACGCTGTGCGGTCCAATCTTACCCACGATGGTACGCAATACTTGGGATGTAGCATGCGCTAACGTTTGATCCAAGGGCAGCAGCTTTCAGAGGAGGAAGGCTTACAGCTTTTCATATCATCCCCTGCATGCATCAGCCTTACTAGAGGAATTTGAACATAAGCAGGAATTTCGCGAGAGCATGCTGTATATTACACAAACGCTGTATCTCTGGCTGAAGGGAGACTCGAAACCTCGAACCTTAGACCGGACGCAGTGCTTTACCAATCTACCCACCCACTGGGACAATACCTTGGCGTGTTGCATGCGCTACACGTTTGAACAGAGGCATGCCAGCTTTTCAGGGAGAAGCTTACAGCTCTTTTCATTTCATCCCTGCTGCATAGCTATAGAGAGATGTTGAACAATGTTTGGGATCAAACGTGTAGCGCATGCTACACGCAAGGTATAGTCCAGTGTGGAGGTAAGATTGGTTAAATGCACTGCTACTTGGTCCTAAGTTCGTAGGTTCGGAGTCTCTTCAGGCTGAGATCAGTGTTATATATATATATAATATATATAGTATATATATTATTATATATATATTAATATTTATATATAAATATATATATATTATATAGAATACGCTGGTAATAAATACCGACAAGGTTGGTTTAGAAAGGCCAGCGTAATCTAAAACACTATTCTCTCGCAATTTATTGAGAAAACGTTTAGGTCCTGGGACTTTTGATACTTTAACATACAGAGGTGGAAGACATTATATATAGGGCGGGTGAGTGAGGTGTGGTGACGCACGTGACTTGAGGGAATGTCATAAGAAACATAAGAATGGAGGACCTCTGTAGGAAGGTACTGGCCCATGCGAGGCTAGGGTCTTATCAAAAAAGAACCTCTGCCTATGATGGGACGGGTAGACGTATGAAATATGTGTCTGTAGTTGTTGGGTTGGTGTGCTTAACTCGTGTTCAATGTATGGACAATGGTTTTGATAATTTTGTAGTTTCCAGTGTTG
Organism: Cherax quadricarinatus; assembly: GCF_026875155.1. Classification (NCBI taxonomy): domain Eukaryota; kingdom Metazoa; phylum Arthropoda; class Malacostraca; order Decapoda; family Parastacidae; genus Cherax; species Cherax quadricarinatus. Next base: position 3,360,176 of record NC_069435.1, on the reverse strand, counting down.
CGTTCTATAGTGTCGGGACAGCGATTTAGTGAGGCTTCTTAGGCACACAGTCGGCCGTCTTAGGTTGGTTCGGTGATGAGAAGAGTTGTGCCTCAATTCAGATCATCAAATTGCCCGTGGCGTCTCTTATGTGGAGGTACACAACAGGCGGTACCTTGACATCGTCTCTGTATAAGAGGCATTTCGAATGCTTCTTTTCAGGCGGATGCAAGATACGCTCTGCACTGATCGCACGCGCCTACATATTTTCTTGGGACAGAACCCAAGGGGACAGGGGGATAGTGTAGACGCCTGCTGTAGAGGTTAGAGTGTGTGGGGCTCTGCTGTTTCGTAGTAGAGGATTCTTTGATTGCATGTATGTGTAATGCGTGGAAAACGTGAGAGGTAACTCATAGCAACCACTGGAAACTACAAATTTCAAAAACATTGGCATTACATGATTATTAACTGACACCAACCCAAAACACAGGAGTCACGTGATTTTCATCGTTACCGTCCTCCATCGATATGCAGTAGGGTGTTTTTGATAAGGACTGCCTGCATGGGCCCTAGTAGGCCTTCTACAGTGTTCTCATTCTTATGTTCTTTATGACATTCTCAGGTCACGTGCGTCACACCTCACTTCTTCTCACTTCTAGCCTATTATATCATGTCTTCTACTCTGTACGTATCAGTGAGAGCGATTCCCAAGGGACTTAGCTCGGGTGGGAGTGTGCTTGCCTAGCAATCGACGATCTTCGCCTCTTTCGAGGATGCCCCGTGTTGGATGCTAGTGGTGTGATTGGTGCTTGCTGGGCCTTCGTCTTCCTCTCCACATCGGGATTGGTGCGTCGGTGGTTGCCGAAACGAGGGGCGGAAGCTTTGTGCCTGAAATTCTCTTCGGCTGTTGAGTGCACGCCATACAAGCCAGTTCGCACACTCAGGATATAACAGTGCTCCATCAAGCTACAGATACTCTCAGTGTCCTGCGCCAGGGCAAGTACGTGTGATCTCCTTAACGACTGCCTAGGGAGTTTAGATACTCTCCATTTTGGCGATTTTCACTCCAATTACTCATTTCGGTAATTAGACGATTGCTACGTTGCCTTCCACCTCCCACCCCTTTTCCACTCTCCCAACCTCCCACACCTGCTCTTGACTTTACTAAAAAAATTCATTTCCTTCTCGCTAACTCAATTTTTCTATCCTGATGCCACTATCTGGCCGGAAATTGTTTATATATCAGATCACCTGGGTGCACCTTCAACTTAAAGTTTCAAAACCAAATCAGGCTTCAAACTCCTTATGAAACATTCCTAGAAGGTACACCTCAACGCGATACAGGACAAAAATTCTCAACACGCAGGCTTCACATTATTTGGACTAGAGCACGTGCAAAAGCACGTCATTGCTAACAGTAGACTCTCTCTCTGACAGCCTATGACACAGACCACGACGCCTAAAAAGATATCAGAACTACGAACAAAGTCTCTGTTGATCGATATTAAGGACCAGAAAACTTCCATTTCTCAAAAATACGTGTAAATCTCTGCTGCGACCTTTTACATCTTCAGTCAAGGAAGTCTTTCTGATATCAAGGAACACACCGCATTCCTCCCAAAGCTCTCTTCACTCCGAACTTCCACCATCACAAATGTCTTAAATGAAAAAATTCGGCCCCGACAAAAAACACTGCAATCTAACAAGTCTGCTCCAGATGTTCCGCAAACTGGCACTTCTGGAATACTTGCAACCTCTTAAATGTTCTAATGCGGGGGTCACACCATGCAGATTCAATATGCCCTTCTGAAAAGCACATTTCTCCTCCTCAGAGCAAAACAACACTCTACACCCCTTCCTGTCTCCTCTCCCCTTCTTACCTCCCTCCCCTTCAACACTTCTGTCCCCTACACCAATGCTGGGCCTCCCACGCACTTGGTCTACTCTTCTATATACACACATCAAAACCAACAGAGATAAAGCACTTCTTTCTTACACCCACAAAGACTACAAAACTAAAGTCAACTTGCACTGCTTGCTCACTCTGCGTGGTAATTCACAAGTTACAATCAGACTATCAACATGTTCCTTAAACTAATATGTCTGTACAATTTCCTGTCTTTAATTTATCCTCTTTGTTTTCTTTCTAAGCTCTACAAGCTCTCCTCTTCTCTCTCCCACCCCCATTCTATCCCCCAGCTCTCCTTCATACCTCTTTTCACTACTTCTCACCAACCAACACCCCTATGCTACTGCTACGACCACCTTCCCACTTCTTCCCACTTTATCCCTTCCAAAGCTTCCACTTCCTAAGTTACCATAACTTTCCACTTCTTGATCACCTTCGCCCCACTCCACACAACCAAAACTTCAACCAGGTTAATCCACTCCTTCCAGACAAAATCCATCAAAACCTAAACCTGCCCCAAAACTTCTAACGGTTGACAGACCAAAGAACATAAAAAAAGATCCATCTCATCTCCACCTTCCAGGAAAAACGGGTTCGTAGATCCTTACAAACAACATCCACTGATGGCACAACTATAAGGGTTTCATTCCATAACTCTCCGACATTAACTTGCTATGACTGGAAACCATTAAATCAAGTTTAAGGCGATTGTTCAAACGTACGTTCTTACTTTACCAATTAGACACCCCCTATGGCTGAGTCTTGAAGCAGAGAGGCCAGGATTATTGTTTTTGCTAAACAGTACCTGCCTCAAAAGCTCAAGGTATCCGCCCATTATGGTTATACTGCATACAGTCCTATGATCCCATGATTGGGTGCCATTTGTCAATTCCACCATTAAAAACATGAATTTTTCCCCAATTCCCTTTTATTCACAACACAGTTTTGCGGTCAGAATACAACCAACCTTGGCCCCTTTAAATTTTTTCAACCAACCTATGCACGCCCAAACACTACTTCAACATACCACGACCTTCTCCTTAGTTCAATACACAACACACCAATACTTACCTACTAGCTGAATGAATGCCAAACCACTGCCTTTCATTCAACCAGTAAGACAACCAACTTGATCACCAATTACTCAACTTAACAAACCCATAAAATCACCTAATTCATCTTGGCCAGACTTCAAACCTTCTTCAACCACAGGGCCAGGAAACCAGAACATCTTTGGCAAACGAGCCAGATTCTCTATTTCACATTTAAACTCACTGCCCTATTTCGGCTTGATCACATCCAGTCTCTTACACATCTCTCCAACCCTATCCTCATTGTTCCAACACACTACCTTTCTACAAGAAACGCTGACTGGGTGATGCTTGAAACAAACACAAGACAATATTAATTCTATATGATACACAACAAACGCCTATTCTTGACATCGGCTATCAAATTGTTCATCCAGGACACATTACACAAGCAGCCAACATGCAATACCAAAGAAAAAAATAAAAAAACTCAGAACCATCGTTATTCCTTCAAACCGTCACTCAGAACAAGAAGATAATATATTGCTACCAAAACCGTTCCTTACAATACACCACATAGATTGAATCAAGCGCACGTATTAGTCTCACTTACCTTAGAAAAAACATACATTTTACACAGCCTAGACTCAAGAACCAACGCAACAATCACTGGTCACGATAAAAACAAAAAAGCGGAACAAAGGCCGCGTTGTTAAAAAAACACTAATAGCTTCTGGAAACTTTATCAAAAATAGAGGGCACTACTCCACCAACAAATTCAAACACATCACCACAACTAAACACACACATTCAGACCCACAGGCTTCTACAACATCTCAAAAAAACAACATCTGGGAGAACATCTTTCCACGCCACCACCTACCTAACGTTATTCAAACACATTGTAAAACATAGAACACTGGAACACTGCAATCCACACAAGAAACAACCACCAGACAGCCACCATACATCTGAGACACTCTTACCTCCTCCCAAGACTCGACACTCCATTCCACACAGACATTAAAACTGTCCTCAGAAAACTTGTCCTCCAAAGGGCTCCTGGTGCTCTGGCATTTAAAACATATTATCTGAGCAGACACTTCCTGACTTTATTCATTACTCCTACACAAAAACTCTCAATGCCTCCCTTGCTCTGGATACTTCCTTCCTCTTTCAAGTTGCTATGCTATCCTCTTCTAAACCCAATAAAGACCCACTTGACCCTAGGAAAAACTTCGCCTATTCAGCCTCCTCGAAACTTTAGGAAAACTCTTAGAAAAAATCATTAATTCATCGCTTCGCGATACCTGGAACCTAATTCTCTACTTTCAGATGGGCCTGTTTGGCCTTCATGAACAACCGAATCACACAGGGATGGCCATTAACCTCATTCTCAACTCATCCACAAAAACACAAAACAAAGAAACAGGACAGCCATGGTTGCAATAAGACAGTTGAAAAAGCTTTGGAACTGTGTCTAGGCACGAGGGGCTCATAAAGTATACAGAAACTCTGCACTAACTTCAAACCTGCTCTCAATTACTCGTAAACTCCTCTGCAACTTCCTAGACGCCCGTACAGAGAATTCATATTCCAAGGCTGTTTTACTCTGATACCTTCACATAAATGCTAGGAGTACCCCAGGATCTGTCTTTTCCCCTACCCTCTTACATTTTTTACACTAACGACATTCCAAAAACTATATACACAACTCCTCACCATAGCCTATGCAGACGACATTACACATTATCACTCATGCCCAATATAGATACATCACACACAAAACACAAAAATGAAGGTTGATAGGATAGCATCTGGGATACAAAATGAGAGGAATTCAAAACCAATGCAGCAAAATCCCGCCTTACGTATTTACCCTACAGGAAAAGTGAATCTCATTATGTCCGAACTCAGAACAGCTGACACGCACTTACTTCCCTATCAACACACTCGGTCATGTTTGGCGTTAAATCTTGGGACTACCTTCTTCGTTTACACGAACATTCATCAGGCATGCAATAGCTAGTTAAGGCTGCGGGCCTTTACAGTTGAAACACATGCCTCTCAACGCCACCAAAATATAACCTCTACAAAGCCCTATACGTCTCTCGATAATTATCTCCTCTAGCCCTATCTCTTGAGCAAAAAAACCTTCTTAACTTTTAAGCTGCAGCGTGTTCCGAACAAGGCGCTGCGTGGGTGCTTGATCGTCAGAAGGGGAGGACTTCACCACAAGCTAGTCTTCCATGCCCAGTTAGACATCCCTGCACTGAATCTTTACTGGGAGAGGCTCAGTGACAGACAGATAGACAAAACTTGAGACCCGACATGACTACTGGACCTCTCTCCTTGACGACGGAACATTCGCAGACCCAACAAACCAACACAACTTTTCTATCCTTGCATGATCCGCTCCTAACCCTACTTACAAAATACCCTTGGATCCGCTGACAGGTACATTCTAAGACAGGTACCATTCTCTTGACCCACGTTCGCCTTAGCGTTTTTTTGGGTTAAGGTCATGAGACTCAGATCTGCATCCTCTGTAGCTTCTAAGGTCGCAAGTCCCTTTACTCCAGCTTTCACCCCACGGAATCTAAAGTCCAACGAAAGAACCGGAATTCTCTTTTCAATATCTGTCCCCCGATCGCTTCGCTGCTGGGTTAAGCCCTGTCTCTATTTCTAAGACTAAGAAACAACTCCTCTCCCGCACTATTCTTCGTCTGTCGTCTTCCCCTCGCTCATCCATTTGGGAATCTTACCTGATCTTTCGTTCGTTCGTTCGTTCTGTACGTTAGAATGGATCAAGGTCCCAGGACCGAAACGTTTTCTAATAATATGTTATAGTGTTTGCTGCGTGTCTTTCTAAAAACCTATATATATATTTTATCTATATATATTTTATATATATATCTATATATATATATATATATTTATATATAATATATTATATATAAATATATAAACCGTAGCCGAAATTCCAATATTATTAAGATTAGTAGAAAGGGTTTTTTAAGAAGCTAAAATTACATTTAATAAGAATCACGCATTTGCCAACCCAGGTCACACATGGGTTCAGAGACAGGACGCTCCTGCCTTTTCGCAATTGCTGGATCCCTTAAGACACCGCTTCATGGAATGCACTCGGCTACAAGCTAAATGCAGATATAATATTTTCCCGATTTTGCATATGCCTATGCTAAGTGCACCCATCCAGTAAAGCAGCATTTGCATACAAAAATGCGTTTGCAAGACGAATAACCGGGAAGATAGAATCATATTTAACTTTCTAAACAAAGCAGAGAACCCAGGGAATACTAAACAGAGTGAAATCAGAGATGCTAGAAAGGAAATATTCTGTCCCAGGGACGCTGTACTAGCCCCACTTGTATTTTCATTCTCGTATCTGACACAGATCGGATTCATAAGACTTATAGCATGTTTCATCCTTGTTGCGATATAAAAATCTGATGAAAGTGGCCTCCAGGCTAATATAAACCAAGTCTTCCAGTGGAGACTACTGACAACAATAATGTTGTTCGATGATGAACGAATTTCTTCACTTCCTCAAGGATAGATATGGAGGAAATAACTCAATGCAGATAAGAGTACAACCACAAACTCAAACCTCACTCAATTGAACGTAAGTTAAATGAGAAAGACTGGGAGTGATAATGCAGGGAGAGCTCACGGTCAAGGGAGCCCAACAGAGGTTTAGCTAAACCTGAAGAAATGATACGGTTGGATAGGCAGGAATCTTCAAAACAAGAGATTTCAAGGTATGTGCTAGCTCCAGGTTAATTCTCTCTAGGCTGGAATATTGATGGGTACTAACGGCTCCCTTCAAGAACAGGCGGAACGACAATAGCATAGTGTCTGGAGAAATTATAACGAAACCTTTACAGCTTTTATATAAACTCATCAAGCATTCTAAATTAGTAAGTGGCGCTATAAAATGCTCCATTTCTGTCACATCATCACCATATTGTTTTACTATGGAACAATGCTTTCTCCAGACTGAGGGGACTGGACACTCAAAACTGTTAAGAAACATAAGAAACATAAGATGTAGGAAACACTGCAGAAGGGCCTTACTCTGGCTCATTACGGAGGCAGGTCCCTTCTCAAAACGATCTTACCTAAAGCTACTCAAGAAAACAACTCCCGCACCCAACCCAATCAAACCCAAGCCCTCCCACTCATTTATTTGTCCAGGTTCTTCTTAAAGTCTACCAAGGTCTAGCCTCTTATCACCCTCACTACTGGGAAGGACTGTTTCACGCTTCTACAAACTCTGTAGAAAACCAGTACTTAGTACTTACCTCATGTCCCTTTTAAATCTAAATTTTAGCCAATAAATCCTTTATTCTGGTTCTTACTGGTTCGAACCCTCAGTACTTTATTTAATGTAGCCCTTGTTTATGCCCGTCTCATCCACTTATACACTTCAATGATATTCCCCTCATTCTACGCCTTCTCCAGAGAGTGGGAGTGGAGATTTAAAGGCTTTAAGTCTATCTTCATCGGGAGGTTCCTTACCAGTAATCTTTTTTAGGTCATCTTCTCTGTATGTTCTCTTAAGAGTCTATGTATCTGTAGTAAGGGAGACAATAACTCTGAGCAGATAATCTAAATGAGGCCCTCTATAGTGTTGTATAGGAGTGTAAAATAATTCTTTTGGACTTTCTGTTACTTATACTTCTAGAGAGATAAATCTAGTAAATCGTTGGCCTTGTTGCGCGCACACTGAGCACTGCTTGTCTTGGCTTTAGTTTTCTTGCTTACGAAGACTCCCACTCTAAGTCTTTTTGTCGTCTTTCGTATGACCAAGCTTACCTTCACCTAGATTATAGCTTCGAGGGTTATTTTCATTTACCAAGGGCAAGTACTTACAACTTATCCACATTAACTTCATCTGCCATTTCTCAGACCAAGACATTAATTTTGTTCAAATGTCCTGAGAGTTCATTGATTCCCTCGAGTTGGAATTATACGAGGCCCTTTTTGTATCATCAGCAAATTACGCATGTCACTAGTAAATCCCTTCATCAAGGTCATTAATGTAAATTATGAAAACAAGGTAGAGGGACCTAAAAATGTCCTTGTGGATACGCCACTAGTGACTATCCCCATTTCTGATTTTCACTCATTAATGGTAACTTCTTGCCTTTCTAGTTGTAAGCCATGCCTCAATCCATGCTAGAACTTTACTTCCTATTACATGAGCTGCACTTTTTTTAAGAAGTCTCTTGTGAGGTTACTCTGTCGAAGGCTTTACTAAAAATCCAAAAGATAATACAATATCATAATCTTACACTGTCAACCCTCACAAATGTTCTTATTACGAGAAAGTAGTATGTTTGTAGGCAGGAACGACCTTCGTGAATCCATGCTGATTCAGTTACAAGTTTTGTCTTCAAGGAGATTCTGATAATGTCGCTATAATTGATTCTAGAACTTTGCCCACTAAATGAGATGTCAGAGCTTATTGGACGGTAATTTGAAGGAGGGGGACTTATCCCAGATTTGAATATAGGAACCAACATTGGCCATCTTCCACATCTCTGGTCACAACACTGTAAGGATGGGAGGATTCGCATTGGATCCACTCGTAATGGCTCTATGCTCCATCCTTGCATTTCCTTAAGTACCCTGATACAAAATATCGGGTCCAGGGGACTTATTTTGTTCAGTTGTCTATCTGGTTAATAACCATTGTTCCACTGTGACAAGTAATATTTAGTTAACTTCAATTTTCAGGAAACTAAATAATTGTTAATTACTGATCTCATTTACTTATTCCTGTGTAAAAAACTGACAAAAAATTAGTCATTAAATAAGGGAAAACACATTTCCAGATCATATTCGTCGAGATGTCCATTCCCAGGCAGATTCCAGAGGTCTACTTTTTGTTTTCTTTTTCCTTGCTCCTTCGTCCTATACACTTGAAGAACCCCTTTGGATTAGTCTTTGATGCCATTAGGACTCTACTTTCATCCAGTCACGTTTAGCCTTTCTATCGTCTTTTTTATTCTCTTTTTAAGTGATACATTTTGGTCAGTAAGGTTAACCTCTCCTCTTCTGATGCGCCGTATAATAAATTTCCTTCTCCCCTAATAGATGCTTTAACCTCCTGTTTTAACCATTTGGGAATCGTTATTATTAGACCTAAATTTCTCTCTGGGGAATTGTATATATCTGGGCACTGTGTACATAATTAAGAAAACCATCATAAAGCAAGATCCTCACATATGATAAAGTATTGATGATCGTCATAAAATCATTAGCTAGATAACACCATTCAAGAGTTTAGACTGATGTTCCTAAGTCCATTATCTACTCGCGCCAGTGCGAAATTCGGGGATTTTACTGATTACATCGTCTTAAGTAGTCTTCTGCTTCTTATCAACTTATTGTACTTGATGAAAGAAGCTACTGTTGTAGGCGAAACGTTTTCCTAATAAAGATACTAAACGTTGCCTATGTGTCTTACTTAACACAATTCGTAAGAGTGCTTGTAAGTTCCTAAGAATTGTACTTAAAACGTAGTCCTTGAAAGATGCGTTATATACACTCTGGGAGCTTATTAGAGGAGGGTTAGTCCAAAAACATACACAGGATATTGCTTAAGATCCAAGAGGCTTGGTAGACGGTGCAGGACACCTCAGATAAAAAGAAAGGAAAGAAATAATTATACGAGGGAAAAAGAATCTAGTAGTGCTAAGGGACCACGAACTCGAACACTCTCTTCATTCATGAGATATACCTTAAAACCTTAGCTGTCTTCAAGATGGGAACTCAGAGGAGATTAATCAAAATACTAAGTAACAAATAACCGCACATAAAAGAGAGAAGCTTACGACGACGTTTCGGTCCGATTAGGTACCGAAACGTCGTCGTAAGCTTCTTTTTTATGTGCGGGCATTTGTGTATCGTTCCAGGTCCGGTATTGTGCCTTTTTTTTTGTTAAAACTAAGAGTTTGATTCGATAAGGCAGCAATAGGACTGGTCTGGGTACTAGGCTGCAGGGGCGGTGACTCCGAAGGACTCCAGGTAAAAACTTCAGGTAACTCCCTTCTTTCTTAACATGATGGGGGTATCATCAAGGAGACCCCTAAAAACTTTTTATGAGGGTAGGATTTATAAGTACGTCATCTAAGATCCTGATCAGCTCAGCTGCGGTGAGCACGTTGATTGCTTCGGCTATCACTAACATTCTAGTTGCTTCTGGACATTTCCACAAGTAGGCTCGGTTGGGACCGGCCGAGGGGGTGTTGACCCCCGATATGTTCTATAACGAGTAAATTACAAGTCGCAAACTCCAAGAACTTTTGTGACGGTACCCCCGAAGAGAATCCTTAGTCAGGGGTGTGTGTGAACTCTTTTATTCCAAAGTTAATTTAAACTCCTTCTCCTTTTCTGGAACACACAGATTAATTCCACAGTCCTGAAAGTGCTGTATGGAAATTTAGGAGTTAGCGCACTTGCATTAATTATATAATAATAATAATATTAATAATAATAATAATAAATAATAATTATAATAACCCTTGAAGAAGGTTTAGGTTATGCTGAGAATTGTTCAGTATGTATGAGTATGTTGTGTCATAATATAGGTAACGGTGGTTAGTGAGGTGGGTTGTGTAATTGTTAGTATCCAGCTGCGATGGCGTGCGACTTGCTTCTTAGAACCCTTTCAAGATTTTTTAGTATGTTGAACGTCAGTGCTATCAGGTCTATTATTCTTCTGCTATTGCTTATAACTGCCACTTTTGTGAGAGTTGGGACTATATCCGTTGTTTTTAAGTCGAACTGATAGGATTAACCCCAGTTGTTAGGCTCCCTCTCCATAGAATATTCAAGGACGTGGAAAGGGATTTTCTTGCAGATCTTGATGAACACGGAGTTCCACGAGTCTAGGCTGAGGCAGAGATGCATGGCATGTCGTTAATTGATTTTTCAGAGTCCATTGGTATTTGGGTTATGTTTTTTATTCAAAGAAGCCTGGCCAACTCTGGGGATTTCATCAAGGGTTATATCGAAGGTAAAATTTGTAGTGCTTCACTAACCATTTAATAGAGACTAGTGTGATCTCATAACCTTCATTACAGACAATCGAGGTGAGGTGAAGAGGCAGCAAACGTGAACTTGATACCTCAAAGGGCGGTGGAACTGCACATCTCTCAATGGGTCTGAGAGAGGGGAGCAGTGGTGGTATGAGTAACCTCACTAACATATCTATCGATTACAGTGCGACTACCTGAGGTGTGGAAGACAGCAAATGTTGTGCCCAATTTTTAGAAAAGGAGGGGACAGAAACGCAGCACTAAATTATAAACCAGTTTGTCACTGATACGTATAGTTGGCAGAAGTCACTGAGAAGATTATCAGGCAGGGAGATAGAAGGTGAGAGGAACCTAGAAAAGAATGAAGCTAATACACAACCATCACGGCTTCATGGAAGGGAAATCCTGTGTCACAAAATACTACTGGTGAGTATAGAACTGCATATTTTTTGGACTGCAAGAAGGGCTTACGAGACGTTCACAAAGGATTAGTTCAAAAGCTAGAGGACAGGCAGGTATAACAGGTGAAAGGCACTGCAATGATCAATGAAAATACCTGGCAGGAAGCAAAAAACTGTAGAGTCATAGTACGTGGACGGGTGGTCAGGATGGGCGCCTGTGAAGTGCGATGGTCCCACAGGCGTCAGTCCTTGGGAACCTGTGCTGTTACTGGTATATTGTGATGTCATGACAGGAAGTGAACAGATTCAGATAATAAAAAATGTTCTGGTTTGCGGGGACGATGTGAAAGCTTTTGAAGTGAGAATTCAGTCGGATGAGGCTCAGGCAGAACTACAAAGAGATATGGGACGGCTGGCCGCAAGCATGGCCAGCACTGGCTTGGAGTTTAACCCCACAAGTAGCAAATCCTGGGAAGAACTGGGGGACGGGCAAGAGAAGACCACAGGACAGGGGGGTCTAAAGACTGACAAAACTTCACTAAGGAAAGGTTTTCTAGGGTGAGTATAATTACCGATCATATTCCTGAGGCGCACATCAACCCAAAATGACTGCCTGCAGCCAAATGGGCGCTGGGCAAACCTAAGAACAGCTATTCCGACACTCGGTAAGGAATTTTATCAAAGACTTATTACACAGTGTACAGTCACGCCCATATTCGGAGATAATGTAGCTCCAGTTGGTGACCCCACACTAGCCAAAGCACTTAAGGAATATTAGAGATATGTTAATGTTTTGCACCCAAGAATAGTCACGCAGAGCTAGGCGATTGCCTACGTGGGATTGCGTTAAGGGAAATCGACCTGCAACATTGGAGGAGAAACCGGGGGGATGGGGGGGACATGGTAACGACATATCAGTCATGAGAGGTTACTGAGAGGTATACAAGGAGGTTACCTGGTAGGATATTGGTATTGACAAGGTGTGAAGGACTGGATGTATATCAGAGATGGGAACCAGCAACAAGAGGTCACAATTGAATAGTTGAAGATTTCAGATGAAGAGGCGTCACAGGGATGTTTAGGAAAGTAATTTTTCAGTCATAGAGTTGTCAGGATTGGCCTATGCCTGGAGAGTGAAGTAGGCAGGAGGATCCCTACTCTCGCTCGCTTTAAAGGAGAGGTTACGATATAAAGCTGATGGAGCAAGGATAGATGTGGGACCCTAGCAGGCCCCAAGCTGAAGATAAGCGGGAGGCCAGGAGCTATTAACTCGGATTCTGCAACAACAATTAGGTGAATTAGTACGACTCACTAGCATTAGGACTAGTACGGCTTCACTAACATTCGCAGCTGACACAGGCAATTGTGGACTGTCGAAAAACTTGTGGTGTTGAAGTGCGCATCAAGGCAAATTGCTTGCATGTATTGGCGTGTACCAGCTGCCGGGGTCCACCTCTGACGTTATATATGACTGTAAATTTACTTCCAGAATTTTCTTTATAAACCCATATCTAGCGATTCAAGTATCTTTGTTAGATCAGTACAGCAATACACTTGCACTAACTCGCACACTGCATTGGTTCTGTGCGTTTGAAGGACGTATTTATTATTATTATAATCATAGGGGGAAGCGCTAAACCCGGAGGATTTTTCAGGGCCTGGCTTGGGGGGGGATGTGGAAGGCATCGTGCTTAAATTCAGGGGGCCCACCCCCCCCACCAATCACCACCCTACAATGACACACACACGCTCATAGCACAATCTAATTCCTAAATCAGAGCCCTCTCAAAACATCAAGGAACTTTCTTGAGGGGCAGATTGTGACGATAGATCACTGCTGCTTGGCTGGTGTAGCATGTACTGCTACAACCTACGACTGAGTTACTGACTTGAAAAAGTGATATGAGGAAATGAGGTTTGATAAATATTTTAGTTCCGCTGAGTTATGGAGCCTCTGCTGTTAATCTGTCGACAATATTAAAAAGTATATCGAAATGATAAGGGACCTCTTAGAATGAGTTGGCCTGGGTTTGATAGCTGTTGAGTGGGGAAGACGGGGAGAGGGTCTATGAGGATTAACATGACGATTGGGGTATGGAGTATCTGGGGGATTGGCGTGGGGACATGGTGGAGGGATGGGGGATGTTGAAAGGGGGTTCACGGGGTGGTGGAGGGGATGGGGGTGTTGAAATGGGGGTTTTCAGGGTGGTGGAGGGATGAGGGGTGTTGAATGGGGGTTCAAGGGTGGTGGAGGGGATGGGGGGGTAGGGTGTTGTAATGGGGGCTACGGGTGGTGGAGGGATGGGGTGTTGGATTGGGGGTTCACGGTGTGGTGGAGGGCATGGGAGGGTGTGAATGGGGGTTCCAGTGGTGGGGTGGAGGGATGGGTGGTGTTGATGGGGGTTCACGGTTGGTGGAGTGATGGGGGTGTTGAATGGGGGTTTCCACGGGGTGGTGGAGGGAATGGGGTGTGTTGAATGGGGGTGTTTCAAGGGGTGGGGGGAGGGATTGGCGGGTTGTTGAATGGGGTTCACGGGTAGTGGAGGGATGGGGGTTGTTAATGGGGGTTCTGGGGTGGTGGAGGGATGGGGGTGTTGAATGGTGAGTTTCAGGGTGTTGGAGGGTGGGGGAGGTGTTGAATGGGTGTTCACGGGAGGTGGCGGGAAGGGGGGTGTTGACTGGGGGTTCCCGTGGTGGTGGAGGATTGGCTTCCGGGGGAAAGGGGTTGTGAAGGTAGTAGATTGGCCGGCTTCGTGGAGGGTGGTTGGTGGTGGAAGGGGGAGGGGGGGCGTTGATAGGGGGTTAGAAAGAGGGAGTGTAAGGCTATTTAGGAAGAGTCTGTTCTAAGTACCAACGCTTGTAACTTGTGGTAGTGCAGTCTTCTCAGTAGTGGAGAGATCTTACACATTTTGGAACGGCGAGCAGGCGTATAGGCAAGTCATGCTCACACCTGCTGGGTGACCAAGGGTTTTATTACCCTCTCAAGCATATACTTGTTAGGGTAATGAAACCACTCTCTCTCAGAAACTGGATGGAATTTGCTGCGTCATTCATTCATTTAACTCAGTGCTTAACCGTCGAACGCTTTAAACTGATTAATGAAATTTTCAGGACGGTTTTACAGAGGGGCGTTTCTGGCTTACGAACTAGACTAACTTTTTTCATAGGTCTTTAGGAGGTGCTTCATGGTAAGTCAATATAGATATTGTTATATATGGATTCAGTAAGGCTTTTGAAAAGTCCAACATCGGGAGGGGGGATATAGAGGAAGAGGAGAGTCAACCGGCATAGGAGAAATTTTTTCTTGGGGATAAAAGGCATGGCTGGACAGGCAATAGAGGGTTGCATAAACGGGGAGAAGAAAGAGAGTGGGGGAAGCGTTACAATTGGTGTTCCACAGGGGTCTTGTGGTCCCCATTTTAGTACATAATTTACATAACCGATATAGATGAAGGGTAAAAATAAAGACATAAGCCTCGTGGATGACTCCAAAAATAGGCCCACTTCATTTAGGCAGAGGACCTTAGAGCACTCAGGAAGATTGAATTAGGGACTGTATTGGTCGGAGAAGTGGCGGATGCAGTTTAACATAGGAAAAATGCAAAGTTCTTTGATATGAATAGGTAAATAACCATGGACACTTTAAACTAAATAATGTAGATCGTATATCTCTGATGCGTAAAAAGATTTGAAAGTTCTGGTTTAGCAGTAATGTACAAGCCAAGACTAACCGTTGCGCAAGTAATCGCAATAAAGCGATAGAATTCTTGGTTACATATCCAAGATCCAAGTTCTGTCCTTTCGGGACCGGGACATATCTATTCTATATATATGAGTGTGTTTGTGTGTGTGTGTGTGTGTGTGTGTGTTTGTGTGTGTGTGTGTGTGTTGTGTGATGCAAGGAATTCGCGAGAGCATGGCGAAATACACAAAACACTGATCTTGGCTGAATGGAGACTTGAACCAAGAAACCTTAGGACAAAGACGCTGTGCGGTCCAATCTTACCCACGATGGTACGCAATACTTGGGATGTAGCATGCGCTAACGTTTGATCCAAGGGCAGCAGCTTTCAGAGGAGGAAGGCTTACAGCTTTTCATATCATCCCCTGCATGCATCAGCCTTACTAGAGGAATTTGAACATAAGCAGGAATTTCGCGAGAGCATGCTGTATATTACACAAACGCTGTATCTCTGGCTGAAGGGAGACTCGAAACCTCGAACCTTAGACCGGACGCAGTGCTTTACCAATCTACCCACCCACTGGGACAATACCTTGGCGTGTTGCATGCGCTACACGTTTGAACAGAGGCATGCCAGCTTTTCAGGGAGAAGCTTACAGCTCTTTTCATTTCATCCCTGCTGCATAGCTATAGAGAGATGTTGAACAATGTTTGGGATCAAACGTGTAGCGCATGCTACACGCAAGGTATAGTCCAGTGTGGAGGTAAGATTGGTTAAATGCACTGCTACTTGGTCCTAAGTTCGTAGGTTCGGAGTCTCTTCAGGCTGAGATCAGTGTTATATATATATATAATATATATAGTATATATATTATTATATATATATTAATATTTATATATAAATATATATATATTATATAGAATACGCTGGTAATAAATACCGACAAGGTTGGTTTAGAAAGGCCAGCGTAATCTAAAACACTATTCTCTCGCAATTTATTGAGAAAACGTTTAGGTCCTGGGACTTTTGATACTTTAACATACAGAGGTGGAAGACATTATATATAGGGCGGGTGAGTGAGGTGTGGTGACGCACGTGACTTGAGGGAATGTCATAAGAAACATAAGAATGGAGGACCTCTGTAGGAAGGTACTGGCCCATGCGAGGCTAGGGTCTTATCAAAAAAGAACCTCTGCCTATGATGGGACGGGTAGACGTATGAAATATGTGTCTGTAGTTGTTGGGTTGGTGTGCTTAACTCGTGTTCAATGTATGGACAATGGTTTTGATAATTTTGTAGTTTCCAGTGTTGCGTTCTATAGTGTCGGGACAGCGATTTAGTGAGGCTTCTTAGGCACACAGTCGGCCGTCTTAGGTTGGTTCGGTGATGAGAAGAGTTGTGCCTCAATTCAGATCATCAAATTGCCCGTGGCGTCTCTTATGTGGAGGTACACAACAGGCGGTACCTTGACATCGTCTCTGTATAAGAGGCATTTCGAATGCTTCTTTTCAGGCGGATGCAAGATACGCTCTGCACTGATCGCACGCGCCTACATATTTTCTTGGGACAGAACCCAAGGGGACAGGGGGATAGTGTAGACGCCTGCTGTAGAGGTTAGAGTGTGTGGGGCTCGGTCAGCCCACCACCCACCACTGGTCACCCACCACCCAGCCACGGGTCAGCCCACCCCCCCTCCACGGGTCAGCCCACCCCCCATCACGTCGCCCAGCACCCAGCCACTGTCAGCCAACACCCAGCCACTGGTCAGCCCACCACCCAGCCACTGTCAGCCCACCACCCAGCCACTGGTCAGCCCACCACCCCAGCCACTGGTCAGCCCCCCACCCACCACTGGTCAGCCCACCACCCAGCCACGGGTCAGCCAAAAACCCAGCCACTGGTCAGCCCAGCACCCAGCCACTGGTAAAGGCCCACCACCCAGCCACTGGTCAGCCCACCACCCAGCCACTGGTCAGCCCAGCACCCAGCCACTGGTCAGCCCACCACCCACCACTGTCAGCCCAGCACCCAGCCACTGGTCAGCCCACCACCCACCACGGTCGGGCCCACCCCCCCGCCACTGGCCCAGCCCACCACCCAGCCACTGGTCAGCCCAGCACCCAGCCACTGGTCAGCCCACCACCCAGCCACTGGTCAGCCCACCACCCAGCCACTGGTCAGCCCACCACCCAGCCACGGTCACCCCCACCACCCGCCACTGGTCAGCCCACCACCCAGCCACTGGTCAGCCCACCACCCAGCCACTGGAGCCCACCACCCAGTCACTGGTCAGCCCAGCACCCAGCCACTGGTCAGCCCAACACCCAGCCACTGGTCAGCCCACCACCCAGCCACGGCACCCACCACCCAGCCACTGGTCAGCCCACCACCCAGCCACGGGTCGGGCCCCACCACCCAGCCACGGGTCAGCCCACCACCCAGCCACTGGTCAGCCCACCACCCAGCCACTGGCAGCCCAACCCCCCAGCCACTGTCAGCCCAGCACCCAGCCACTGGTCAGCCCAGCACCCAGCCACTGTCGGGCCCAACACCCAGCCACTGGTCAGCCCAGCACCCAGCCACTGGTCAGCCCAACACCCAGCCACTGGTCAGCCCAGCACCCAGCCACTGGTCAGCCCAGCACCCAGCCACTGGTCAGCCCAGCACCCAGCCACTGGTCAGCCCAGCACCCAGCCACTGGTCAGCCCAACACCCAGCCACTGGTCAGCCCAGCACCAGCCACGGTCAGCCCCAGCACCCAGCCACTGGTCAGCCCACCACCCAGCCACTGGTCAGCCCACCACCCAGCCACTGGTCAGCCCACCACCCAGCCACTGGTCAGCCCAGCACCCAGCCACTGGTCAGCCCAGCACCCAGCCACTGGTCAGCCCAACACCCAGCCACTGGTCAGCCCAACACCCAGCCACTGGTCAGCCCTACACCCAGCCACTGGTCAGCCCAACACCCAGCCACTGGTCAGCCCAACACCCAGCCACTGGTCAGCCCAGCACCCAGCCACTGGTCAGCCCAGCACCCAGCCACTGGTCAGCCCAGCACCCAGCCACTGGTCAGCCCAGCACCCAGCCACTGGTCAGCCGAGCACCCAGCCACTGGTCAGCCCAACACCCAGTCACTGGTCAGCCCAGCACCCAGCCACTGGTCAGCCCAACACCCAGCCACTGGTCGGGCCCAGCACCCAGCCACTGGTCAGCCCACACCCAGCCACGGGGTCAGCCCAGCACCCAGCCACTGGTCAGCCCCAGCCCGCCACTGTCAGCCCAGCACCCAGCCACTGGCAGCCCCACACCCAGCCACTGGTCAGCCCAACACCCAGTCACTGGTCAGCCCAGCACCCAGCCACTGGTCAGCCCAACACCCAGCCACTGGTCAGCCCAACACCCAGCCACTGGTCAGCCCAACACCAGCCACTGGTAAAGCCCCAACACCCAGCCACTGGCCAGCCCAACACCCAGCCACTGGTCAGCCAAAGCACCCAGCCACTGGTCACCCAGCACCCAGCCACTGGTCAGCCCAGCACCCAGCCACTGGTCAGCCCAGCACCCAGCCACTGGTCAGCCCAGCACCCAGCCACTGGTCAGCCCAGCACCCAGCCACTGGTCACCCACACCCAGCCACTGGTCAGCCCAACACCCAGTCACGGTCAGCCCACACCCAGCCACGGGTCAGCCCAACACCCAGCCACTGGTCAGCCCAGCACCCAGCCACTGGTCAGCCCAACACCCAGTCACTGGTCAGCCCAGCACCCAGCCACTGGTCAGCCCAACACCCAGCCACTGGTCAGCCCAACACCCAGTCACTGGTCATCCCAACACCGAGTCACTGGTCAGCCCAACACCCAGCCATTGGTCACCCCAAACACCCGCCCTTGGCAGCCCAACACCCAGCCACTGGTCAGCCCAACACCCAGCCACTGGTCAGCCCAACACCCAGCCACTGGTCAGCCCAACACCCAGCCATTGGTCAGCCCAACACCCAGCCACTGGTCAGCCCAACACCCAGCCACTGGTCAGCCCAACACCCAGCCACTGGTCAGCCCAACACCCAGCCACTGGTCAGCCCAACACCCAGCCACTGGTCAGCCCATCACCCATCCACTGGTCAGCCCAACACCCAGCCACTGGTCAGGCCCAACCCCAGCCACTGGTCACCCAACACCCAGCCACTGGTCAGCCCAACACCCAGCCACTGGTCAGCCCAACACCGAGCCACTGGTCAGCCCAATACCCAGCAGGGAGGCAACTATTTTGAACACCTCTCGGGGTAGAGGACAACTCAATACACAACCAAAGAGCTCAGAAATCAGTGATGCTAATAAAAATAGTCTAGGAGAAGGGGCCAAGAGTTGAGTCTCGAACTCATGGTGAGCACCACTCTGTGTGCTCTCATGCAAACTCTGTTAACAAGAGCTAAGTTCTTGTCAGCAGCGTCAGTGACTTAAAATATATTAGATGTTAAGCTCCTAATTGGTTATGCTGAGTTAGGATTCTTGAAGTGATTGAATACTGTAAGGTGATTCCCCGTGAATTTTACTGTTTAGTTAGTGGATTTAGTATTTTAGAGAGTGTTGAATGCTACATCAGGAGAGTCTGCACTTATACACTTAAATCTGTGCTGGCCAGAGACCAGCCTGTACAGAGTGCAAAAAGGTAGACATGGTCAACAAATTAAGCTTCTTAATATTTCCTCTCACTTTTTCTTAAACCTGAGGTACTTACAATATGTCTGACCCCCCTAGCCAACATTATAGCGAGATAATATCTCTATCCGGCCCCCCTAGTCAACATTATAGCGAGATAATATCTCTATCCGGCCCCCCTAGCCAACATTATAGCGAGATAATATCTCTACCTCGCTGGCTCTGACTCGTGTAACTCTAAAACTTCAGCTCAGTAATTGGTATAAAAACATTATGGCAAAGGAGTCAAGACAAAGGCCTCGTCCCACTGCTCTCGTGCCTTATATTTTCTTTGGAGAATGAATCTGGACACCAGAGTCATCCTACACTCATTAAAAAGTCCCAACATAGCTCAACGTCACAAAAGTGGTAGTAAAGCAATGGTGTTGGATCTATAAACCGATAATACTAACGTCACACATTATTTAGATCTCTGAAATGGTGTAAAATCAAGATTGATCAAGGCAATGATGATTCTCTTCAAGTCACTTTCTCTCTCTAGACTGGAATATACTGAAAAATTAGACACTTGTGCAACATCTGGTATCTTTATTGTAGACGTTTCGCAATCCAGTGGCTTTATAAATACAAATTCAAGGACGTAATTGGAAGACAGAAGATCTATATACAAAAGATGAGGTAATCAGTCCCTCAGCTTTGGAGTTGATGTGAGGAACACCGTACTCGTGAAGATTCTGGAGCACAGGCACAACTACGGTGTTCTTCACACCAACTCCAAGGCTGAGGGACTGATTACCTCATCTTTTGTATATAGATCTTCTGTCTTCCAATTACGTCCTTGAATTTGTATTGATAAAGCCACTGGATAGCGAAACGTCTACAATAAAGATACCAGATGTTGCACAAGTGTCTAATTTTTCATCTTGTCGGTGTTGTATACCATTCACGTACAGTTCTGTATACTAACGGTCATCTTCAAGACTGAAGAAACTACAGAGCTGGAGAACGTAAACAGAATCTTAACTGCTCGTATAAATATATTCAAACATTTGAACTACTGGTATTTTCTGAAGTGTCCTTCCTGGAACAAAGGCGAGAAAGACACATGATAATCTACACCTAGAATTTTCTGGAGGGACTAAACCCAAACCTGCAGACTGAAATTTTTCCATATGAAAACAAAGAGGCTTATACCTCTGGTGAAAATCATGGTGGCGATGAGTGGACTAGGAAAAAACTCAAAAATAAGTTGACCAAGGTCCTTCAGTACTCCCTCCCTGCACAAGAATGGTTCCACAA
Source organism: Cherax quadricarinatus (assembly GCF_026875155.1). Taxonomy (NCBI): domain Eukaryota; kingdom Metazoa; phylum Arthropoda; class Malacostraca; order Decapoda; family Parastacidae; genus Cherax; species Cherax quadricarinatus. Next base: position 3,339,147 of record NC_069435.1, on the reverse strand, counting down.
TGTCTGGACCTTTAAAAGGAAGCTTTTTTATTTTTTTCCAGTCAGTTCCTGATTAATCGAACTGTGGTCGCACGTTTTTCAGTAGTGGTTGGCCCCCACGCCCTCTGTCGACAATAGTGGGGGATGTGTGGCCAAGTGTGGGGTGATGGGTGGCCGGTGGTGGATAGGTGTGGCCAGGTAGGGGAAAAGGGTGGCCAATGGTGGATGATGGGGGGCCAGGTGTGGGTGATGGTGGGGCCAGTGGTGGATGATTTGGGGTGGCCCAAGTGGTGGATGATGGTGTGGGCCCAAATGGTGGGTGATGGTGTGGCCAAGTTGGTGGATGATGGTGTGGCCAAGTGGTGGATGATGGTGTGGCCAAGTGGTGGATGATGGTGTGGCCAAGTGGTGGATGATGGTGTTGCCAAGTGGGTGATGATGGTGTGCCATTGGTGGATGATGGTGTGGCCAAGTGGTGGATGATGGTGTGGCCAAGTGTGGATGAGTGTGGCCAAGTGGTGGATGATGGTGTGCCAAGTGGTGGATGATGTGTGGCCAGTAGGGTAGTGGTGGATGATGTGTGGCCAGTGTGGATGATGTGTGGCCAAGTGGTGGATGATGGTGTGGCCAAGTGGTGGATGATGGTGTGGCCAAGTGGTGATGATGGTGTTGCCAAGTGGTGGATGAGGTGTGGCAAGTGGGGTGTGCCAAGTGGTGGATGATGGTGTGGCAAGTGTGGATGATGGTGTGGCCAAGTGGTGGATGATGGTGTGCCAAGTGGTGGATGATGGTGTGGCCAAGTGGTGGATGATGGTGTGGCCAAGTGGTGATGATGGTGTGGCCAAGTGTGGATGATGTGTGTGCCAAGTGGTTGGATGATGGTGTGGCCAAGTGGTGGATGAGGGTGTGGCCAAGTGGTGCGAGATGGTGTGGCCAAGTGGTGGATGATGGGTGGCCAAGTGGTGTGATGGTGTGGCCAAGTGGTGGATGATGGTGTGGCCAAGTGGTGGATGAAAGGTGTGGCCAAGGGTGGATGGGTGGTGTGGCCAGTGGGTGGTGTTGCCAAGTGGTGGATGATGGTGTTGGGCCAAGTGGTGGATGATGGTGTGGCCAAGTTGTGGATGATGGTGTGCCAAGTGTGGATGATGGTGGTGGCCAAGTGGTGGAATGGTGTTGCAAATGGTGGGTGATGGTGTGGCCAATGGTGGATGATGGTGTGGCCAAGTGGTGGATGATGTGTGGCCAAGTGGTGGATGATGGTGTTGCCAATGGTGGATGATGGTGTTGGGCCAAGTGGTGGGTGATGGTGTGGCCAAGGGGGGATGATGGTGTGGGCCCAAATGGTGGATGAAAGGGGGTGGCCAAGTGGTGGATGATGGTTGCCAAGTGGTGGATGAAGGTGTGGCCAAGTGGTGGATGATGGTGTTGGCCAAGTGGGGGATGATGGTGTGGGCCAAGTGGTGGATGATGGGGTGGCCAAATGGTGGATGATGGTGTGGCCAAGTGGAATGTGGGGCCAAGTGGTGATATGGGGTGGCCCCAAATTTTGGTGATGGGTTTGGGT
>NC_069435.1:3111264-3337104 GCF_026875155.1 Cherax quadricarinatus | reverse complement strand
CACTTGTTTCTTTCCAGGTGCTCCACCACTCTCCTCCTGATGTTCTTCATGACTTTGCATACTATACACGTTAGTGACACAGGGCTGTAGTTTAATGCCTCGTGTCTGTCTCCTTTTTTAAAAATTGGGACTACATTTCCCATCTTCCATACCTCAGGGAGTTGCCCTGTTTCAATGGATGTGTTGAAGATCTTTGTTAGTGGCACACACAGCATCTCTGCTCCCTCTCTAAGGACCCACGGAGAGATGTTGTCTGGTCCTACCACCTTTGAGTTATCAAGTTCACATAGCAGCTTCTTCACCTCCTCCTCGGTTATGTGTACCACATCCAGCACTTGTTGGTGTACCTCCCTGTTCTGATTTCCTGAAGTCCTACCAGTTTCCACTGCAAATACTCTTTAAATTGCATGTTGAGCTCCTCACATACCTCTTGGTCGTTTCTTGTGAACTCCCCATCCTTCCTCAGTCTGATTTCCTGGTCCTTGACTGTTGTTTTCCTCCTGATGTGGCTGTACAACAGCTTCAGGTCAGACTTGACTTTCGATGCTATGTCATTTTCGTATTATCGCTGAGCCTCCCTTCTTCTCTGTGCATATTCGTTTCTGGCTCTTCGGCTGATCTCTTTGTTTTACTGGGTCTTTTGTCTTCTGTACCTTTTCCATTCTCTAGTACACCTAGTCCTTGCCTCCCTACACCTTTGGGTGAACTAAGGACTCGTTCTGGTCTTCCCACTATTTCTGTTTCCCTTGGGAACAAACCTCTTCTCTGCCTCCTTGCATTTTGTTGTCACATAGCCCATCATTTCTTTTACTGATTTTCCTGCCCTTTCTCTCTCCCACTGAACGTCTTGCAGGAAGTTCCTCATGCCTGTGTAGTCCCCCCTTTTGTAGTTTGTTTTTTCCCATCCTATTCCTGATACTCTCTCCACTTGTAGCTCAACTATGTAGTCAAAGCACAGAACCACATGATCACTAGCTCCGAGGGGCCTTTCATACATGATATCCTCGATGTCCGAACTACTCAAGGTGAATACAAGGTCCAGTCTTGCTGGATCGTCCTCGCCTCTCTCTCTGGTACTGTCTCTAACATGTTGATGCATGAGGTTTTCCAGTACCACATCCATCATCTTGGATGTGGTACTGGGCTCCAGGCTTTCCCAGTCAATCTCCTTGTGATTGAAATCACCCACGACTAGTAACTTTGCTCCCCCCATGTGAGCTCTTCTGGCCACCTCTGCTAGTGTGTCGACCATTGCTCTGTTGCTCTCGTCATATTCTTCTCTTAGCCTCCTGCAGTTCTGTGGTGGGTTGTACATTACTGCAATTACCACCTTATGGCCCTCAGACTGGAGTGCTCCTACTAAGTAGTCCATTTCACCTATGCCATCCATTCCTTACATTTTCTCAAATCCCCACCGGTTTTTAATGAGCAGTGCAACTCCTCTCCCCCCTCTCCTCCCTCTATCTTTCCTGAGGATTTGATATACGAGAGGAAAGATTGCATCTGTTATGATCCTGGTGAGCTTTGTTTCTGTGAGTGCTATTATGTCTGGGGATGTCTCCTTGATTCTTTCATGCCTAAAAACTATGTATGGTTCCTGCCTCCACTACGTTACTTTGAAGACTATTCCAATTCCTAACAACTCCATGACAGAAGAAAGACTTCCTAACATCCCTTAGACTCATCTGAGTCTTCAACTTCCAATTGTGAACACTTGTTCCTTTCTCCCATCTCTAGAACATCCTGTCTTTGTCCACCTTGTCAATTCCTCATAGTATTTTATACATCTTTATCATGTCTCCCCTAACTCTCCTGTCCTCCAGTGTCGTCAGGCCGAGTTCCCTTAACCCTTCTTCATAGGGCATTCCCCTTAGCTCTGGGACTAGTCTTGTTGCAATCCTTTACACTTTCTCTAATTTCTTGATGTGCTTGACTAGGTGTGGGTTCCAAACTGGTACTGCATACTCCAATAAGGGCCTGATGTACAAGATGCACAGTCTTGAGCGATTCCTTGATGTATCAGAATGCTATTCTTAGATTTGCCTGGCACTCATATGCTGCAGCAGTTATCTGGTTAAAGTGCAACTCAGGAGCTGTGCTCAGTATTATACTCGCCCCAAGATCCTTTTCCATGAAAGAGGTTTGCAGTCTTTGGCTACCTAGCCTATACTCTGTCTGCGGTCTTCTTTATTCTTCCCCGATCTACATGACTTTGCATTTGGCGGCGTTAAATTCGAGGAGCCAGTTCCTGCCTGGACCAGGCTTGCAGCCTCTCCAGGTCCTTTTTGTAGTTCTGAATGATCCTCATCCGATTTAACTCTCCTCATTAGTTTCATATCATCTGCAAACAGGGACACTTCTGAGTCTATCCCTTCTGTCATGTCATTCACATATACCAAAAACTGCACTGGTCCTAGGACTGACCCCTGTGGAGCCCCGCTCGTCACAGGCTCCCACTCTGACACCTCGTCACGCACTTTGACTCGTTGTTGCCTCCATATCAGGTATTCTCTTGTCCACTGCAGTGCCTTTCCTGTTATGCATGCCTGATCCTCTAGCTTTTGCGCTAACTTCTTGTGAGGAACTGTGTTGAAGGCCTTCTTGCAGTCCAAGAAGATGCAATCTACCCATCCCTCTCTCTCTTCTTAGCTCCATTACTTTGTCATAAAACTCCAGTGGGTTTGTGACACAGGATTTCCTTCCCTTGTTCCTTCCTCGGTGCTCCACCACCCTCCTCCTGATAATCTTCTCAATGATTTTGCATACTATACACGTCAATGACACTGGTCTGTAGTTTAATGCCTCGTGTCTGTCTCCTTTCTTAAAAACTAGGTCTACATTTGCCACCTTCCATACCTCAGGTAGTTGTCCAGTTTCAATGGATGTGTTGAAGATTTTCGTAAGTGGCACACACAACATCTCTGCTCCCATGGAGAGATGTCCGGTCCCTCCGCCTTTGAGGTATCAGGTTCACATACCAGCTTCTTCGCCTCCTCCTCGGTTGTATGTATTTCATCCAGCACTTGCTGGTATATCCCTCGTTGGTTTAACCCCCTACTCATGGAGTCCTTCCTTTCTCTACTGTGAATACTTCATTAAATCTCATGTTGAGTTCCTCTCACATACTTCTTAATTGTTTTTTGTGAACTCCCCACCTTCCTTCCTCAGCCTGATTACTTGATCCTTGACTGTTGTTTTCCTCCTTATGTGGCTATAGAACAATTTTCGGTCAGACTTGACTTTCAATGCTATGTCGTTTTCGTATTATTGCTGGCCCCCCTCCTTATTTGTGCACATTTATTTCTCATTCTTAAACTAATCTCTTTATTTTCCTAGGTCCTTTGTCTTCTGTACTTTTTCCATTCTCTAGCACTTTTTTTTTTTGCCTCCCTACACTTTTGGGTGAACTAAGGGCTCATTCTGGTCTTTCCATTATTTCTGTTTCCCTTGGCAACAAAGCTCTCTTCAGCCTCCTTGCATTTTGTTGTCAGATAGTCCATCATTTCGTTTGCTGATTTTCCTATCAGTTCTCCTTCCCACTGTACCTCTTGCAGGAAGTACCTCATGCCTGTGTAGTCTCCTCTTTTGTAATTTGGCATTTCCTATCCTACTCCAGTTACTCTCTCCAATTGTAACTCCACTATGTATTCAAAGTTTAAAACCACATGGTCACTAAATCCGAGAGGTCTTTCGTATGTGATGTCCTCAGTGTCAGAACTACTCATTGTGAATACGAGGTCCAGTATTGCTGTTTCGTCCTTACCTATCTCTCCGGTAGTGTCCCAAACATATTGATGCATGAAGTTTTCCAGTACCATATCCAAAATTTTGGCTCTCCAAGTTTCGGGACCCCCATTTGGTTCCAGGTTTTCCCAATCTCGTGATTAAAATCACCCATGACTAGTAACTTTGTTCTACCCAAGTGAGCTCTTCTGGTCAACTCAGCTAGTGCATCCACCATTTCTCTGTTGCTCTCTTCATATTCTTCTCTTGGCCTCCTGCAGCTCTGTGGTGGGTTGTACATCATGTAGTCACTTTCGCCCATTCTGTCCATTCCATCCATTTCCTCAAATTCCCACCAGTTTTTAATGAGCAGTGCAATTCCTCCTCTCCCCTCTGCTCCCTCTACCTTTCCTCAGGATCTGATATCCGGGTAGAAACATTGTGCCTATTATCCCAGTGTGTTTCTTTTCTGTGAGTCTTATGTCTGGGAATGTCTCTCCAGACATCCACATTTGTATACCAAACCTTCAACTTTTCTAAAACTGTGATCTGGGGGATATGTTGGGATTGGGGAGGCAGGAGACCTGGCCTGGAACTATGACGGGTTGCTGTGAAGGTGGAGTTTGTGCTGATGGGGTGAGGGCAGTGGGTACAGCATGTGGGTTGTGGGTTAGATTGGGTGCATTGATGATGTCGGGGTTGATGGCCTTCTGTATGTGGTTCTGAGGGAGTTTGTATTTGCTCCTCCTCCTGAGTCTGGGTTCTCCTGCCAGTCTCCATCTTTGCCTCTCTTTCCTCCTTGCATCTTTGTACCCTATCCTTCAGTTTCTCTTTCTTCTCATGTTCTGTCACGGTTAAGGTACACCCTCTAGTACACTGGTATGTCCCTTAGTTGTGCTTTCTCCTGCAGGATCCTGTTTCATGCCAGTTCTGCCTTGAAAATCACTTTGATCAGCCAGTTTCTTCCTCTTGCAAATCTCCCCTATTTTCAAAAAAATTGTCAGCTGCATCATGTCGTCCTCTCCTATTGTTTTCATGATACTTTCAATTGCTTTTTTCTCCCCCTTTCTTCTTGCTTCATAAGTTTCCCTTCAACTTTCTGGAGTCCATAAACAAAGACTGACCTCTCCCTCTCATTCTTCCACTGCAGTTCCCTTTGTATCCTCTGATTCAATTTAGTTGTCTCTATCACAGATTTCCTTTCTTCAGTTTCTTCTCTTTCTGTTGTCCCTGTGCCCAGTGGTTTGTCATTTTCCCTTAATTTTTCCGGGACACTGCCGTGGTCTGTTATGGCCTCTACGTAAAACTTAGCACTTTCATTGTCTTTAGTCCCCTCATTTGTTCTTGGTGAGCTCCCCGTCTTTTCCTATGCTCCACGGTGGTCTGACAGGGCCTCTGCATACAGTTTAACTCCTTTGTTCCCTACAGTCCCCTCATATGTGACTGATGTAGCAGTTTCTGATGTCATCCCTAATCATTTAGCCTAATCCAACTAAATATATTTTAGACAAGTTTACAATAATTTAATAATAAACAGACACAATGAAATATATATTTTTTGTTAGGTTCAGAATGACTTTTGCAAATTTACCACATACATAAATTTTCGCTTGCTCAAGTACTTTTACACTTCTCAGTGCATCATCAGGAGCTATACAATGTTGCAAGGTTACAACTGAAGGAGGGGAAGTTTTCTCAGAATAGCACAGGGCTGGTCTATCACCTGCTGATGGCTCTCTTAAAATGTGTGGGCCAATAGTCGGTGTCACACCCAGCACTACCACCATCCCCATCCCCCCATATGGGGTAAGACAGTTTTGCGAAGTCAAGTATTATGAAATCAGAATATATAATAGTCCACCCCAAGCTTTTTCTAACCGTGTAGAAGGGGTCATGTGACTTGAGAAAATACGTTTCTTAGTGGATATTATATGCAGTGTATGGACATCTATTATTCTGTGTAACCTTTTTAATTAATAAAAGAGAGGGAATGAATGTGCTCTTTGTCTGTTTAAATGCCCTGTTCTGGGGTACTCGAATGTTCTCAGGAGTACTGAGAAGTATCTCTTATATTTTATTGAATATTGTCTATTCTTCTCAATATCAATTAATATGCCTTATTTGGGATTCTTCTATACATTCCTATAATATTTCTATGATCGAGATTTCTACTTGTAATATCCTTTAACCCCACTACTTATGTTATCAGGTAATTAGGTGTACCCATCAATGTATGGTACAATCACAGCTAAACGCGTTTTATAACCATAAACCAACTGATGTAGCATGGTGTTGTGGTGCGTAGACATCAATTGAGCGTCACCAATCCATCATGAGACCACCTGGTATAATGAGCAATCCTGTGATTTTGTATAGCATTGTTGCTTAAGTTTGTGTACAGCAGACTCTACTAAATAGCTATCGAGATTGTATAACCCATGATTTGAGTTATATACGGTATTTCTCTCATGTTTCAAGAGAGAAGATTCAATTATGTTTCTTTCTATGACAGAACCGTTTGGGCAGTATCCCATCCCGGTGGTTGACTACAGGAACTAACCTGCCCTGTCCTGAGTATTTATGTTGGGCTATTCTGGTTTCCAGAATTTTACCTGTTTGACTTATATATGAGAGAAGGCACTGAGTACATGGGACCTTGTAAACTCCACCAACTCCACCAAGCAAGGTTTATACTGCTCTTTTTTAATGCCTCACGCAGGCAAACCAGGTTCTCATTGTAAGGTAAAACTAGTACATTTTTCTTGGCCATCACTTCCTTGGGTTCAGTCCTGTAGAAAGTCTTTCTTGCTGATATTAGTGCCTTCTCGGCTAAATCCCCAGGTTATCTCACTTTTGTGGCTATGTTGAATGTCTTGCTCATTTCGTCCTCTAGGTACTCTGGACTGCAGATGCGCAAGGCTCTCAAGAACACTGTGAGGAACACACTCCTTTTTACCCTGGCTTCGTGGTTGGAATAATAGTGAATGTATGACGACACATTGGTGGACTTCCTTTAAACTGTAAATTTGAAATTTCTATCAACACAATGGATTAAAACATCTAGGAAAGGCAAAGTGTTGTTTATTTCATGTTCTGTAGTGAACTTAATGGAAGGTACTAGCCCATTAAGTGTAGGTAGGAACTAGTCAATTATGTGATCTCTCGGCCATAGGTAAAGAACATCATCTACGTATCTGAACCAACTAGCTTAATCTTGAAGAATGTCTTTTAAGAAGTCTGGTCTCATAGAGTTCCATATACAAGGTGCTGAGTAAGGGATTAAAGGGATTCCCCATTGCCATGCCTTGTTTTGAAGATAGTAACACAAAGTTTTGTCAATTCACTTATATTCGTGGGGTAGGGCATGGGAAATTTTTCTAATTCCTCTTCGAGGTACGAAAGCAAGTCAGGGACAGGGACTTTGGTGAACAGAGCTGTGACGTCAAGCTCACTAGGGTAAAGTCATGAGGGACATTTAATTTCTGGCACATCATCTAAAGGGAACAAAAAGATACAAAACATCCAGGCCATGGGAAAACCTGGGTAGCCACAGCCACTCAAGAGGGAGAGGTTTTTTAGTGCCAGGAAGAAAAAAAAACTGGCAGGAAATGGCAGAAATCGCATACCAAATCCAGTCATTTCTGGAGTGGAATCACAGTCAATGGCCTCCACTCCAAACCAACAGATACAGATATTAGTGCCGGAAAAAAAGTCCCCCCAGTACCACCAATACCACCAATCCGATGACATTCTTCTTTGCAAATATACAGGGTCTAAAGCCAGCAACGAACAACAAAATACCTTTCATCCGTGGACTGCTTGCAGAGGCAAATGCAATGTTCGCGGCATTCACAGAGACCCACATAAAGGATCACTTGGACAACGAAATATGGACCCTATGTTACAACCTATACAGATGCGACAGAGTGAACAGGCAAAAGGGGGGGGGGGTGGCCTGTATATCGCAGAGTCACTTATTTGCACAGAACTGCTTAATGCCTCAAATGGTGTAGTGGAAGTTTTAGCAGTAAAGATCGAGAACCAAATCACTGTCTGGAAAATCTTCCAGCTCCTGCCCCCAACATCTTGTTCCTGGGGGATTTCAACTTAAGGCACCTAAAATGGAGGAATATAGCAAATAATGTTGTTGCAGTGATAACACTAGGAGGCAGCTCAGACGAGAACTCACACACACACACACGAGCTTTTAAATCTCTGCACAAAATTCAATTTAAACCAGCAAATAATAGAGCCTACTAGACTGAAGAATACACTGGACCTCATCTTCACTAACAATGATGATCTGATACGAAATGTCACCATATCAAAAACAATATACTCGGATCACAACATAATCGAGGTTCAGACATGTATGCCCCGAGCCCCAGACCGACAAAATGAGATCAGTCACGAGGGAGCCTTCACCAAATTCAACTTCAATAAGAAGAACATAAAGTGGGACCAAGTCCTAAACGATATAAGCTGGGAAGATAGACTAAGCAACACAGACCCCAACTTATGCCTAGAACAGATTAACTCGGTGGCACTCGATGTATGCTCAAGGCATATTCCTTTAAGAAGAACGAGGAGTAAATGTGAAAGAGAAAGAGACAGGCGCTCCCTTTACAGGCGACGGAAAAGAATAACAGAGCGGGTAAAAGAGGCCATTATATCTGAAATGCGTAGGGAGACACTGGTCAGAGAAATAGCAAACATCAAACAAAAGCTAAAGGAATCTTATAGGAGTCAGGAGTCGCGGGAAGAACTAAAAGCCATAAATGAAATCGAAAGAAACCCAAAGTATTTCTTTTCTTATGCCAAATCAAAGTCGAGAACAACATCCAGTATTGGGCCCCTACTTAAACAAGATGGGTCCTACACAGATGACAGCAAGGAAATGAGTGAGCTACTTAAGTCTCAATGACTCAGTTTTTAGCAAGCCGCTAACCAGAGTCGAAGATCTAAATGATTTTTTTATGAGCCACAGAATTTGGTAAACACAAGCCTATCTGACGTTATCTTGACGCCAAATGACTTCGAACAGGCGATAAATGACATGCCCATGCACTCTGCCCCAGGGGCAGACTCATGGAACTCCGTGTTCATCAAGAACACATACTTTTAACATCCTATGGAGAGGGAGCATGGACACTGGGATCGTCCCACAGTTACTAAAAACAACAGACATAGCCCCACTCTACAAAGGGGGTAGTAAAGCAATAGCAAGGAACTACAGACCGATAGCACTAACATCCCATATCATAAAAATCTTTGAAAGGGTCCTAACAAGCAAGATCACCACCCATCTAGATACCCATCAATTACACAACCCAGGGCAACATGGGTTTAGAGCAGGTCGCTCCTGTCTTTCCCAACTACTGAATCACTACGACAAGGTCCTAGATGCACTAGAAGACAAAAAGAATGCAAATGTAATATACACAGACTTTGCAAAAGCCTTCGACAAGTGTGACCATGGTGTAATAGCGCACAAAATGCGTGCTAAAGGAATAACAGGAAAAGTTGGTAGATGGATCTATAATTTCCTCACAAACAGAACACACCTAGCACTACCACAATCCCCATATCCCCCATATGGGATAAGAGGGTTTTGAGAAGTCACGTATTATGAAATTAGAAGATATAATAGGCCGCCCCAAGCTTTTCGCAAACATGCAATCTTGACGATGGTGAACAAGCCACATTGGGACGGAAATCATCTTTAGATGTAGTATACACAGACTTTGCAAAAGCCTTTGACAAGTGCGACCATGGTGTAATAGCACACAAAATACGTGCTAAAGGGATAACCGGCAAAGTAGGCAGATGGATCTTCAACTTTCTAACCAATCGCACACAAAGAGTAGTGGTAAACAGAGTTAAATCAGATGCTGCCATAGTGAAGAGCTCTGTCCCACAAGGCACAGTACTCGCACCTATCCTGTTCCTTATTCTCATATCAGACATAGACAGAGATGTAAACCACAGCACTGTACCATCTTTTGCAGACGATACTAGGATCTGCAAGAGAGTGTCATCCATTGAGGACACGGCAAAGCTCCAAGAAGATATAAACCAAGTTTTCCAATGGGCAACAGAGAACAATATTATGTTCAATGAAGACAAATTCCAACTACTCCGTTATGGAAAACTGAAGGAAATAATAATTAGAACTGAGTATACTACAAACTCCAGTCACACAATAGAGCGGAAAAGTAATGTGAAGGACCTGGGTGTGGTAATGTCCGAAGACCTCACCTTCAAGGACCACAACAATGCCACTATCACATCTGCTAGGAAACTGATAGGATGGATAATGAGAACATTCAAGACAAGAGATGCTAAGCCAATGATGATCCTTTTTAAATCACTTATTCTTTCTTGGCTGGAATACTGCTGTACATTAACATCCCCATTCAAGGCAGGTGAAATTGCAGAGCTAGAGAATGTACAGAGAACCTTTACTGTACGTATAAGTTCCATCAAACACCTTAACTACTAGGAGCGCCTGGAAGCACTTGACTTGTACTCACTAGAGCGCAGGCGAGAGAGATATATCATAATCTACACCTGGAAGATTCTGGAGGGACTGGTCCCTAATATGCACACAGCAATCACTCCATACGAAAGCAAAACACTTGGCAGGCGATGCAACATACTCCCAGTGAAAAGTAGGGGGCGTCACTGGTACACTAAGAGAAAACGTAATAAGTGTCCGGGGCCCAAGACTGTTCAACAGCCTCCCACCAGCAATAAGGGGCATTATGGGAAGACCCCTGGTTGTCTTCAAAACGGAGATGGACAGATACTTAAAGACGGTGCCGGATCAGCCGGGCTGTGGTTCGTACGTTGAATTGCGTGCGGCCAGCAGTAACAGCCTCGTTGATCAGGCCCTGATCCACCGGGAGGCATGGTCGTGGACCGGGTCGCGGGGGCGTTGATCCCCGGAATGCCCTCCAAGTAGACTCCAGGTAGCTCGATCTTTCACACAACCTCCCATCCCTTGACACCCTCCCGAGGAGTCAGGGGAAGGCAAGTTACAGAATACTAGGGAAACGCAGTAGTCAGCCCAAAACTGCGTCTAATCGATATCAACTAATCAGTTGCCATATCGAATCATTTTACGTAAGTGGTTAATACATCCCCAAATTAAAGTTTTATGTAACATTGCTTTATTATGCGAATCAGATTAACTAGTTGTCAGCCTATACTATCATGCGTCAGGGAATGTTGAAGAAAGTGAAAGGAGAGAAGATTCTTTACAAAGTTCCCTGTATATTTACCTACCCTATTCCATGCCAACTGCACTTTTTCTTAACACTAGGACCACAGAGACGATAAGTCGTTCTACCTGACCCTGATAGGAATAAGTCACTTTGATTTTTTTGGAGGGGTTATCCTAGGTAATTTACAATATGTATTATAATTGTACTTATGTATACCTGTGGCTAAATAAGCTTACTTACTTGTTAGGATATCCTAGGAAACTCGCATATACGTTACTATGTAACATAATATCTTTATTTACTACAAGTACATGTACAAGGTATACAGTCCTAGCTGACATCAATAACATACTACTATATAGAAAGCCACTTGTTATGCAGAGCATTTCGGGCAAATTAGATCAGTTTTGTCCCAGGATGCGACCCACACCAGTCCACTAACACCCAGGTACCCATTTTACTGAAGGGGAACATAGACAACCGGTGTAAGGAAACACACCCAACGTTCCAACCCTCGCCAGGAATGGAACCCGGACACTCGCCATCTGGTGTGAAAGCTTCAGCCGCCCGGCCACGGGGCTTACTTTTGATATTAAAGATTTTGAAAACTTGTTGAAATATAGTGGAATTCTTTCAACTGTCCCAAGTTGACTATAGTTGATCCATTTGTGACCTCAGGTCTGGGAAGCCATCCCGCTTGATAGCTTTCTGAACGGTGTGTTTAAAATTTAATACATTTTGTAAAGAAGGTCGGAGTGTTGATGTTTGATATTCAAATTCAAATTCAAAGTTTATTCTCTATAAGGATTACAATGCTGAGTTTACAGAAATTTGGTTATTGTTTGGTTTACATGTAGTAAAATTGTGATTACAGAGTGTACCACTAGAACGCTTAGCATGGCTAGGCATTTCGGGCATACTTAGTTTTATTCTTAATTGTAAAATATTACAAATTATGAGGTAAGTTGGTATTATGGCTATACACTACACTATATATGTGGGGAGAGTAAGAGTGTTTTGCTTGTGAGACTTTTGGTGGAGCAATTACTGGCCGAAACTGAATATTTGGAGAGTAAACAAAGTCACTCATCCTGCTTTGGAAGTCACTCACCATAGTGTCACCCGCTGGAGAGCTGCCTGGGGAGTTACTCAGCTGAGTTCCCCATCTTGCTGGCCATACGGGTCACCCGAACTAGGAGCTGTCACTGAAGACTCCCATCACCCGATGATAGTGACCTATCACCTACCCACTGCCATCAACCCACCTATTGTCACTCAACTCCTGTGACTTTCACCCAGCTGCTGTGTCCCTGTCACCCAGCTGCTGTGTTACTGCTCTGGCCTGTTACCCATTGTAGTGGGTGCATGTGGCTGTCACCCATTGTAGTGGGTGCATGTGGCTGTCACCCATTGTAGTGGGTGCATGTGGCTGTCACCCATTGTAGTGGATACCTGTGGCTGTCACTCATTGTAGTGGGTGCATGTGACTGTCACCTAGCTGCGGTGCTACTATTACCTAGCTGCTGTGTTCCTGTTACCTAGCTGATGTGTTACTGTTACCTAGCTGATGTGCTCCTGTTACCTAGCTGCTGTGCTCCTGTTACCTAGTTGCTGTGTTACTGTATTGACCTAGTTGTGCTCACCTGTTTGTGGTTGCAGGGGTCGAGACTCAGCTCCTGACCCCACCTCTTCACTGATCGGTACTAGGTCCTCTCTTTCCCTGCTCCATGAGCTTTATCATACCTCGTCTTAAAGCAATGTATGGTTCCTGCCTCCACTACATCACTTGCTAGACTATTCCACTTCCTGACAACTCTATGACTGAAGAAATACTTTCTAACATCCCTTTGACTCACCTGAGTCTTCAACTTCCGATTGTGACCGCTTGTTTCTGTGTCCCATCTCTGGAACATCCTGTCTCTGTCCACCTTATCTATTTCACGCAGTATTTTGTATGTCGTTATCACGTCTCCCTTAACCTTTCTGTCCTCCAGTGTCGTCAGGCCGATTTCCCTTAACCTTTCTTCGTAGGACATTCCCCTTAGCTCTGGAACTAACCTTGTTGCAAATCTTTGCACTTTCTCTAATTTCTTGACCTGCTTGACCAGGTGTGGGTTCCAAACTGGTGTTGCATACTCCAGTATGGGCCTGACGTACACGGTGTACAGTGTCTTGAACGATTCCTTACTGAGGTATCGGAACGCTATTCTCATGTTTGTCAGGCGCCCATATGCTGCAGCAGTTATCTGGTTGATGTGTGCTTCCCGAGACGTTACCTAGCTGCTGTGTTACTGTTGCCTAGCTGCTGTGTTATTGTTACCTAGCTGCTGTGCTACTGTTACCTAGCTGCTGTGTTGCTGTAACCTAGCTGCTGTGTTTCTGTTACCTACCTGCTCTATTACTGTTACCTAGCTGCTGTGTTACTGTTGCCTAGCTGCTGTGTTACTGTTACCTAGCTGCTGTGTTCCTGTTACCTACCTGCTCTATTACTGTTACCTAGCTGCTGTGCTCCTGTTACCTAGCTGCAGTGCTACTGTTACCTAGCTGCTGTGTTACTGTTACCTAGCTAGCTGCTGTGTTACTGTTACCTATCTCCTGTGTTGCCGTTACCTAGCTGCTGTGCTACTGTTACCTAGCTGCTGTGCTACTGGCCTGGTCTGTTGTCATAAAGTGGGTGCCTTGTAAATATCACCTGTTGTCACCCAGGGATGGGTGACTGTAATGCTATCAAATGCCTTCCTGCAGTCACTATTGGCTAGCTGCCTCACTCAGTCTACACACCCGTCGGTTCCCACTTTTCCTCCGCCATACGAATTGATCTACCACTATTCCTAGTTATCTCCTGACCAGGTTAATGCCTCTCCTGCAGCTGACCATTAGCAGTGGGAGCACTGTTATGCTGAAAGCCGAGATGCTGCTGCTTTACTGTAAGCTGGGCCGATGACAAAAGGCTTTTGGTGGGTATGATGACTGTCATGTTGGGGTTGAGTATGAGGGATGCTGGCTGGTGTGCCATCCAGGAACTGCCCTCTTTGGAGATGTGGAAGGATGTTGCCCACGGAGATAGACTCAAGCTGTTGGGACGAGCCACCCTGCCGGAGGCTTGTCTCCAAGGTTATAATATTAAGACCTGCTGTTGTGGTAGTAGTTGCCAGCCTTCAAAATGTCACCTGCTTGTTGCTGCTGGCTTGGTATAGGACCTATCTACTGATTTTGCTGGCTTGCCTGTACTGCTGGTATGGGGCTGTTCTGCTGCCTTGAAGAACAGAGGGCGAAGTGTTCCAAGCCTTTCTTTGAGCTGCCAGAGGCGTTTATATTACCTGTGTGGAATGAGGTGACCTTGGAAACGGTCCAGTGACCGTTTCCAAGGTCACCTTGTTTTATACAGCCAGTGAACCCTAGTAGTGGTGTAGTATAGTGGAGAGTTTCTAGTTGTGATACCTGCCCTGTCTCAAGTTTCAAAAACTGAAGGGTTGTTGTGGAAGTGTGTCAGGAAACTGCGACCTCGGGAGCTGTGAAGTAGTCCAGGTGCGAATATTTGAAGAATATCGCACCTGGAGCTGTTTTGCAAGCCAATATATAACACAAGGTAGAGGTTTGGCCCAATGGTTAATTTGCTAGGGTGCTGTAATAAAAGCGTTCTACCTTGACTAACAATAAATTAGTCACTTCGTCATTAAAGTCCACACTAAACACCAGACGTCTCATGTTTTGTCATTATATGGAAATTATCTCTTCCGACACGGCTGTACTTACCAGGGTGAGCTGGTTGAATATTCTGGGCGAGTTCTAGAAGGCTTCAATTCTCCTCTTTCAACCCACCAAAACTACCTGTGCAATATAGATTTGAGCAAATCCTAACACTTTGAGGGTACAATGAGTGCTTGTTGTGGAGTCTGACGCAGTTATTCTTGTCACGAAGCTTGCCCTGTCTGTTCCACCAGTATACCATTAATGAACCACTAATATTCATACCGGTAGCTTTAAGAGTCGTGGGTCAATGCCGGTTCTTATCATACGTTCCCGTCGCTAGTCAGAACTTGACTCACCCGTGTGTTAGTATTTAGCGTCTGAGGTCCACCAGCCTGTAATAGTGCCTGGTACATATAGTATCAAGTTTATAGGCCTACAGAGACAGCCAATGTCAATACTATGCTACTTACCATTAACTATGTAAACTACAGTCTTAGACTGGGTTCTAGTTGACTAACGTGTTACGACTAATTTGCCTTACACATAATGTTAAGGGCAGAGACCTGGCAGTGCAAAGTTACAATATGTCACCAGACCTTCTCGTGTAGGTTCTATATAACCCTCCCACTCTCACCCCCCAGTATACACTCTCACACAAAACTCATATTTTTCCATAGAGGGTGACTAGTGAAACTAGTTTGTGTATTTCTAGTAAAGTATGAAAAACAATGGCGCCAGAAGTTAGTTTAATTATAAAGCAAAATGAGTAATAAGGAAGTTTTGTGGCCAGGAACTTCATTGTGTCGTACCAGTGTCAGGGTCTCTGATTATAATGACCTTCATTGTGTCGTGCCAGTGTCAGAGTCTCTGGTTTTTAATGACCTTCATTGTGTCGTGCCAGTGTCAGGGTCTCTGGTTATAATGACCTTCATTGTGTCGTGCCAGTGTCAGAGTCTCTGGTTATAATGACCTTCATTGTGTCGTGCCAGTGTCAGGGTCTCTGGTTATAATGACCTTCATTGTGTCGTGCCAGTGTCAGAGTCTCTGGTTATAATGACCTTCATTGTGTCGTGCCAGTGTCAGAGTCTCTGGTTATAATGACCTTCATTGTGTCGTGCCAGTGTCAGGGTCTCTGGTTATAATGACCTTCATTGTGTCGTGCCAGTGTCAGAGTCTCTGGTTATAATGACCTTCATTGTGTCGTGCCAGTGTCAGAGTCTCTGGTTATAATGACCTTCTGGTACTGGGAGTCCAAAAGGCTACTAAAACTTTGCTAAAGTACTGAAAGTTTGTATTGTATTTAGAAAGAAAGTAAGAAGTAAAGTGATAATTCTGTATAATTATTGACTTTTTTTGTGTCCGTCTTTGGCTGGTTCATCTGAACCAGTCAAAAATTATTATTAAAACTATTTTTTATATGTTGAATAATTTTCTTAAGCTTTTATTTGAGTTTGTAAGTCCCATATATGTGAAGACTGTTGAAAAGTTTTGATCCTCTACACTTACTGTGTTCTCTCTCACAGTAACCATAGTACTCTTGCTTACTGTGTTCTCTCTCACAGTAACCATAGTACTCTTGCTTACTGTATTCTCTCTCACAGTAGTCATAGTACTCTTGCTTACTGTGTTCTCTCTCACAGTAGTCATAGTACTCTTGCTTACAGTGTTCTCTCTCACAGTAGTCATAGTACTCTTGCTTACTGTGTTCTCTCTCACAGTAACCATAGTACTCTTGCTTACTGTGTTCTCTCTCACAGTAACCATAGTACTCTTGCTTACTGTGTTCTCTCTCACAGTAACCATACTACTCTTGCTTACTGTGTTCTCTCTCACAGTAGTCATAGTACTCTTGCTTACTGTGTTCTCTCTCACAGTAGTCATAGTACTCTTGCTTACTGTGTTCTCTCTCACAGTAGTCATAGTACTCTTGCTTACTGTGTTCTCTCTCACAGTAGTCATAGTACTCTTGCTTACTGTTTTTCTCTCTCACAGTAGTCATAGTACTCTTGCTTAGTGTGTTCTCTCTCACAGTAGTCATAGTACTCTTGCTTACAGTGTTCTCTCTCACAGTAGTCATAGTACTCTTGCTTACTGTGTTCTCTCTCACAGTAACCATAGTACTCTTGCTTACTGTGTTCTCTCTCACAGTAACCATAGTACTCTTGCTTACTGTGTTCTCTCTCACAGTAATCATAGTACTCTTGCTTACTGTGTTCTCTCTCACAGTAGTCATAGTACTCTTGCTTACTGTGTTCTCTCTCACAGTAGTCATATTACTCTTGCTTACTGTGTTCTCTCTCACAGTAATCATAGTACTCTTGCTTACTGTGTTCTCTCTCACAGTAGTCATAGTACACTAGCTTACTGTGTTCTCTCTCACAGTAACCATAGTACTCTTGCTTACTGTGTTCTCTCTCACAGTAGTCATAGTACTCTTGCTTACAGTGTTCTCTCTCACAGTAGTCATAGTACTCTTGCTTAGTGTGTTCTCTCTCACAGTAACCATAGTACTCTTGCTTACTGTGTTCTCTCTCACAGTAACCATAGTACTCTTGCTTACTGTTTTTCTCTCTCACAGTAATCATAGTACTCTTGCTTACTGTGTTCTCTCTCACAGTAGTCATAGTACTCTTGCTTACTGTGTTCTCTCTCACAGTAGTCATAGTACTCTTGCTTACAGTGTTCTCTCTCACAGTAGTCATAGTACTCTTGCTTACTGTGTTCTCTCTCACAGTAGTCATAGTACTCTTGCTTACTGTGTTCTCTTTCACAGTAACCATAGTACTCTTGCTTACTGTGTTCTCTCTCACAGTAATCATAGTACTCTTGCTTACTGTGTTCTCTCTCACAGTAGTCATAGTACTCTTGCTTAGTGTGTTCTCTCTCACAGTAGTCATAGTACTCTTGCTTACTGTGTTCTCTCTCACAGTAATCATAGTACTCTTGCTTACTGTGTTTTTCTCTCACAGTAATCATAGTACTCTTGCTTACTGTGTTCTCTCTCACAGTAGTCATAGTACTCTTGCTTACTGTGTTCTCTCTCACAGTAACCATAGTACTCTTGCTTACTGTGTTCTCTCTCACAGTAACCATAGTACTCTTGCTTACTGGTGTTCTCTCTCACAGTAATAATAGTACTCTTGCTTACTGTGTTTCTCTCTCACAGTAGTCATAGTACTCTTGCTTACTGTGTTCTCTCTCACAGTAACCATAGTACTCTTGCCCTTTCTGTGTTCTCTCTCACAGTAATCATAGTACTCTTGCTTACTGTGTTCTCTCTCACAGTAGTCATAGTACTCTTGCTTACTGTGTTCTCTCTCACAGTAACCATAGTACTCTTGCTTACTGTGTTCTCTCTCACAGTAATCATAGTACTCTTGCTTACTGTGTTCTCTCTCACAGTAACCATAGTACTCTTGCTTACTGTGTTCTCTCTCACAGTAATCATAGTACTCTTGCTTACTGTGTTCTCTCTCACAGTAACCATAGTACTCTTGCTTACTGTGTTCTCTCTCACAGTAATCATAGTACTCTTGCTTACTGTGTTCTCTCTCACAGTAACCATAGTACTCTTGCTTACTGTGTTCTCTCTCACAGTAGTCATAGTACTCTTGCTTACTGTGTTCTCTCTCACAGTAGTCATAGTACTCTTGCTTACTGTGTTCTCTCTCACAGTAACCATAGTACTCTTGCTTACTGTGTTCTCTCTCACAGTAGTCATAGTACTCTTGCTTACTGTGTTCTCTCTCACAGTAACCATAGTACTCTTGCTTACTGTGTTCTCTCTCACAGTAACCATAGTACTCTTGCTTACTGTGTTCTCTCTCACAGTAATCATAGTACTCTTGCTTACTGTGTTCTCTCTCACAGTAGTCATAGTACTCTTGCTTACTGTGTTCTCTCTCACAGTAACCATAGTACTCTTGCTTACTGTGTTCTCTCTCACAGTAGTCATAGTACTCTTGCTTACTGTGTTCTCTCTCACAGTAGTCATAGTACTCTTGCTTAGTGTGTTCTCTCTCACAGTAGTCATAGTACTCTTGCTTACTGTCTCTCTCACAGTAGTCATAGTACTCTTGCTTACTGTGTTCTCTCTCACAGTAACCATAGTACTCTTGCTTACTGTGTTCTCTCTCACAGTAACCATAGTACTCTTGCTTACTGTGTTCTCTCTCACAGTAATCATAGTACTCTTGCTTAGTGTGTTCTCTCTCACAGTAACCATAGTACTCTTGCTTACTGTGTTCTCTCTCACAGTAGTCATAGTACTCTTGCTTACTGTGTTCTCTCTCACAGTAGTCATAGTACTCTTGCTTACTGTGTTCTCTCTCACAGTAGTCATAGTACTCTTGCTTACTGTGTTCTCTCTCACAGTAGTCATAGTACTCTTGCTTACTGTGTTCTCTCTCACAGTAGTCATAGTACTCTTGCTTACTGTGTTTTCTCTCACAGTAACCATAGTACTCTTGCTTACTGTGTTCTCTCTCACAGTAATCATAGTACTCTTGCTTAGTGTGTTCTCTCTCACAGTAACCATAGTACTCTTGCTTACTGTGTTCTCTCTCACAGTAGTCATAGTACTCTTGCTTACTGTGTTCTCTCTCACAGTAGTCATAGTACTCTTGCTTACTGTGTTCTCTCTCACAGTAGTCATAGTACTCTTGCTTACTGTGTTCTCTCTCACAGTAGTCATAGTACTCTTGCTTACTGTGTTCTCTCTCACAGTAGTCATAGTACTCTTGCTTAGTGTGTTCTCTCTCACAGTAGTCATAGTACTCTTGCTTACTGTGTTCTCTCTCACAGTAGTCATAAATACTCTTGCTTACTGTGTTCTCTCTCACAGTAGTCATAGTACTCTTGCTTACTGTGTTTTCTCTCACAGTAACCATAGTACTCTTGCTTACTGTGTTCTCTCTCACAGTAATCATAGTACTCTTGCTTAGTGTGTTCTCTCTCACAGTAACCATAGTACTCTTGCTTACTGTGTTCTCTCTCACAGTATCATAGTACTCTTGCTTACTGTGTTCTCTCTCACAGTAGTCATAGTACTCTTGCTTACTGTGTTCTCTCTCCCCAGTAGTCATAGTACTCTTGCTTACTGTGTTCTCTCTCACAGTAGTCATAGTACTCTTGCTTACTGTGTTCTCTCTCACAGTAGTCATAGTACTCTTGCTTACTGTGTTCTCTCTCACAGTAGTCATAGTACTCTTGCTTAGTGTGTTCTCTCTCACAGTAGTCATAGTACTCTTGCTTACTGTGTTCTCTCTCACAGTAACCATAGTACTCTTGCTTACTGTGTTCTCTCTCACAGTAACCATAGTACTCTTGCTTAGTGTGTTCTCTCTCACAGTAGTCATAGTACTCTTGCTTACTGTGTTCTCTCTCACAGTAGTCATAGTACTCTCGCTTACTGTGTTCTCTCTCACAGTAGTCATAGTACTCTTGCTTACTGTGTTCTCTCTCACAGTAGTCATAGTACTCTTGCTTACTGTGTTCTCTCTCACAGTAGTCATAGTACTCTTGCTTACAGTGTTTGTTACAATCTCTGTTCATTTTGAGGAGGAAATTCCCATTTATTGTTTTTTAGCAAGTGAATGTGGAATGTATTCAGTGGTTGGTGGTGGTGGGGGGGAGGGGGGGGGGGAGTGGTGGTGGTGGTGGTGGTGGTGGTGGTGGTGGGGGGGGGGAGTGCAAGCAATGATGGGTAGGTTCCATTATATGTATAAACCTTGAGTACTTGTGAAGCAATGTACGTAGAAGCTGTCTGTAGGTTGTGTTAAGTTTGTTTTAATGTTCTCATGTATGTACTTATACAGTAGATTGTGTAGTGAATGTTTTATTGCTTATCACCAGTGTTAGTGTTACATATTGATGTATGTATATATTGATGTATGTACATATTGATGTATGTACATATTGATGTATGTACATATTGATGTATGTACATATTGATGTATGTACATATTGATGTATGTACATATTGATGTATGTACATATTGATGTATGTACATATTGATGTATGTACATATTGATGTATGTACATATTGATGTATGTACATATTGATGTATGTACATATTGATGTATGTACATATTGATGTATGTACATATTGTACCTACATATATCTCTACATGAAGTTTTAAATAAAATATAAAAAGAAAACTTGTTTTGTCAACGACATATTTTTACATGTTAATTTGGCTTTTTCACTTAATATTATTTTCAGGAGTAATTCCATTAGTAGTTAAAATGGATTTACTCGACTATATAGTATTACTGGCCGTGTATTATTTAGCTTTGTACATAGGTAGGTTGATTATTCTGACTGTTGGTGCGACCTGGCTAAGCACCAGTAGGCGATTTGAGCTACTCAACCCCAGCTCCTACCTAGTCAGAGTTGGCTGGTAAAGCCTCACTTTAGTCAGTTCCTACCTTCCTCTGGACCAGGAACGGTCTAGGGAAATATCCAGCTAAAACCCACGATTCACCTCCCTAGGATCTACCAAGACTTTCGTGGCAAGAGTTTCTTTCGGTCGGAGAAGGCGGTTGAGAGTCTCGTAAAGAAAGTAAGAATAAGTGAGCAACTCTCAGTGCTATAAGAGGAATTATTGGAGACTGAACTCCGTGGAATAGCTCTAACAGTGTTGTTTGAGTTTTTTAAAGAACTCCAGTCTAGTACTTACCTGTATATTCTGACTCACAGAGAGCCTTTGTAAATTCTTAGATCATTACAGTGATGTGATAATGAGACGTGTGACACATGTTCAACTCATAATATAGATATGAGAAAGTTGTAAAGATATTAAATAATTTAAGTCATTAAATTTAAGTAGTTATTAAGATTATTAATAAATTACCCAGGAAATGTGATAATGCCTTCGCTTCTGAGTGACGGCCCGTGGACATGATAATCTCGTTCATTTGTTACGAAAAGCACTAATACCCGAGGACCATCAGGCTATGTTCGTAACAGTGTTCTCTCTCACAGTAACCATAGTAGTCTTGCTTACTGTTCTCTCACAGTAATCATAGTGCTCTTGCTTTTTCTCTGGAGGCATTTAGCACCGTCTTCCAACCTTCTTCATTTCGTAGGTAATGATTTGATGTTCAGATATGGGACCTGTCCCTCTAGAATTTTCCAGATGTAAATTAATATAATATACCATCTTTATTTACTATAAGTACATGTACAAGGTACACAGTCCTAGCTGACATCAATGACATACTACTATATAGAAAGCCACTTGTTATGCTGAGCATTTCGGACAAATTAGGTCGGTTTTGTCCCAGGATGCGACCCACACCAGTCGACTAACACCCAGGTACCTGTTTTATTGATGGGTGAACATAGACAACCGGTGTAAGGAAACACGTCCATTGTTTCCATCCCTTCACCGGGAATCGAACCCGGACACTCACCGTGTGAAGCGAGAGCTTTTGCCACCAGGTCACGGGGCACCACAATGTGTTTCTCTTGTCTAGGTTCAAGAGAGTATGGCTGAAGGAACTTCAAAGCATTCCCAACAATTTATACTAGCAGTGATTTTGACTACCATTCAAGGGGCTGTTAGTATACAGTAATATTGCATTTTAGACAGAAGAGGAGATTTAAAAGGGGCCATGATCGGCCCCTTTTAAATCGGTCGTTTAGAAGACTAGTTATTCAGACTATTATTTTTTCTTGTAGTTGTGAAAATGATAATGTTATGCCTCAGTGTGAGATCTTCTGACATCACTTCTAAGTCCCTCACAACAATCTTCCGCTATACTGAGTGAGCTGAGTTGGTTTTATTCTCAGTTACTATAATTAATTCCTAAGTTTTCTCCATGGCTGAGCAACTGAAATTTGTCCTCCCTGCACATCATATTTTCAATGGCCCACTGAAAGATGCTTCACATCGTCTTGAAGATCTGCTGTGTCTTCAATGGAAGCCCCTCTCATACTGACTCTAGTATCATCTGCCACGGACGGTGTGGTACTACATCTGCCACGGACGGTGTGGTACTACATCTGCCACGGACGGTGTGGTACTACATCTGCCACGGACGGTGTGGTACTACCATTTGTCTGTCTATTTCACATTAAAATGACAGACCTGAGGCAAGTAGTGAGCTTTGATTAACATCACTTCTGATTGTATTTACCATAACCATAACTACCACCAGCTCTTCCACCATAAATGCCATCAGCTTTGCCACCATAACTGCCACCAGCTCTATTACCATTACTGCCACCAGCTCTACCACCATTACTGCCACCAGCACTTGTTATTCATCACAGCATCACTACCACCATCACTGGCAACATCACTACCGCCATCACTGGCACCATCACCACTACCTGCACTTGTTTAACATACCGTTACTACCACCATTACCACCATCATCACCACTACCTGTACTTGTTTAACATACCGTCACTACCACCATCACCACTACCTGTAGCTGTTTAACATACCGTTACTACCACCATTACCACCATCATCACCACTACCTGCACTTGTTTAACATACCGTTACTACCACCATTACCACCATCATCACCACTACCTGTACTTGTTTAACATACCGTCACTACCACCATCACCACTACCTGTAGCTGTTTAACATACCGTCACTACCACCGTTACTACCATCATCACCACCACCATCACCACTACCTGTAGCTGTTTAACATACCGTCACCACCACCGTCACTACCACTATCACCTCTACCGTCACTATCATCACCACCACTACCTGTAGCTGTTTAACATACCGTCACCACCACCGTCTCTACCACCGTCACTACCATCCACCACCACTACCTGTAGTTGTTTAACATACCGTCACCACCCATCACACATCACCCACCACCACCACCACATCCACCACCACCCTCACCACCCTCACCACTACCTGTACTTATTTAACATACCGTCACCACCACCATCACCACCACCATCACATCACATCACCATCACACTGTACTTGTTAACATACCTCACACCCACATCACACCACCATCACCACCACCATCACCACTACCTGCACTTGTTTAACATACCGTCACAACCCATCACCACCACCATCCACCACCATCACCACTACCTGCACTTAACATACTCACCACCACCATCACCACCACACTCACCATCACCACCACCATCACCACACCTGCACTTGTTTACACATACCTCACCACCACCATCACCACCACCATCACCACCACCACACCACACCATACCACCATCACCACCACCATCACCACTACCTGCACTTGTTTAACATACCGTCACCACACACCCAACCCCATCACCACCACCACACCACACACCACCATCACCATCACACCACCTCACCACCACCATCACACCACCTCACCACCACCCATCACCACCACCACCATCACCTCACACCACCCACACCACTACTTGTACTTGTTTAACATACCGTCACCACCACCATCACCACCACCATCACCACCACCATCACCACCACCACCATCACCACCACCACCATCACCATCACCACCACCTCACCACTACTTGTACTTGTTTAACATACCGTCACCACCACCATCACACCACCTCACACCACACCCACCACACCATCACCATCACCACCACCATCACCACCACCATCACCACCACCTCACCATCACCACCACCATCACCACCACCACCATCACATCACCACCACACCATCACCACCACCATCACCACCACCATCACCACACCACCATCACCACCACCACCATCACCATCACCACCACCCTCACCACTACTTGTACTTGTTTAACATACCGTCACCACCATCACCACCATCACCACCACCACCATCACCACCACCACCACCACCATCACCACCACCACCATCACCACCATCACCACACCACCATCACCACCATCACCACCACCACCACCACCACCATCACCACCACCATCACCACTACTTGTACTTGTTTAACATACCATCACCACCACCATCACCACCATCACCACCACCATCACCACCATCACCACCATCACCACCACCATCACCACCACCATCACCACTACTTGTACTTGTTTAACATACCGTCACCACCACCATCACCAACACCATCACCACCACCATCACCACCATCACCACCACCATCACCATCACCACCACCACCACCACCATCACCACTACTTGTACTTGTTTAACATACCGTCACCACCACCATCACCACCACCATCACCACCACCATCACCACCATCACCACCATCACCACCACCATCACCACCATCACCACCACCATCACCACCACCATCACCACTACTTGTACTTGTTTAACATACCGTCACCACCACCATCACCAACACCATCACCACCACCATCACCATCACCACCATCACCACCACCATCACCACCACCACCACCATCACCACCACCATCACCACCACCATCACCACCACCATCACCACCACCATCACCACTACTTGTACTTGTTTAACATACCGTCACCACCACCATCACCACCACCATCCCCACCACCATCACCACTACTTGTACTTGTTTAACATACCGTCACCACCACCATCACCACCACCATCACCACTACCTGTACTTGTTTAACATACCGTCACCACCACCATCACCACCACCATCACCACTACTTGTACTTGTTTAACATACCGTCACCACCACCATCACCAACACCATCACCACCACCATCACCACCATCACCACCACCATCACCACCACCATCACCATCACCACCACCCTCACCACTACTTGTACTTGTTTAACATACCGTCACCACCACCATCACCATCACCATCACCACCACCCTCACCACTACTTGTACTTGTTTAACATACCGTCACCACCACCATCACCACCATCACCACCACCATCACCACCACCATCACCACCATCACCACCACCATCACCACCATCACCACCACCATCACCACCACCATCACCACCACCATCACCACTACCTGTACTTGTTTAACATACCGTCACCACCACCATCACCACCACCATCACCATCACCACCACCCTCACCACTACTTGTACTTGTTTAACATACCGTCACCACCACCATCACCACCACCATCACCACTACCTGTACTTGTTTAACATACCGTCACCACCACCATCACCACCATCACCACCACCATCACCACCATCACCACCACCATCACCACCACCATCACCACCACCATCACCACCACCATCACCACTACCTGTACTTGTTTAACATACCGTCACCACCACCATCACCACCATCACCACCACCATCACCACCATCACCACCACCATCACCACCACCATCACCACCACCATCACCACTACTTGTACTTGTTTAACATACCGTCACCACCACCATCACCACCACCATCACCACCACCATCACCACCATCACCTCCATCACCACCACCATCACCACCACCATCACCACCACCATCACCACCACCATCACCACCACCATCACCACCACCATCACCACCACCATCACCACCACCATCACCACTACTTGTACTTGTTTAACATACCGTCACCACCACCATGGCTGCACTCTCCATACTAACCTGCAAAAGAAAACACGAAAATTAATGTAACAGGCTGGATGGTGTTTAGAATAATGGTGTCAAGCAAAATAAATTTACAGGCACAACAGTATACGTATAATTCCACCGATGGACTGAACAGAGAAAAATATATATATAAGCAGAGAAACTTTAGCTGCGTCAACATGAACGTTGAGTAAACTAACATCTCGCTAAGACAAACACAGCAACATATCATGGCTCAACTTTTCCTTGTGGTGGCGAGGCAGCACAAACACACATGCTGAGAAATACAAGTTTCCCTTGCTGGATATTTTCTTCCCAGCTCGTCAACCTCATCCCTCCAGGTGTCCTGGGCAAAACACTCCCATTGACACACAGGAATGTACGATGGACGATGGTAATAACAGTAATAATATCTTTATTTCTACAAGTACATGTACAAGGTGTACTACAATCCTAGCTGACATCACTGACATACTACTATATAGAAAGCCACTTCCTATACACAGCATTTCGGGAAAATTAGGTCAATTTTGTCCCGGAATGTGACCCACACCAGTCCACTAACTCCCAGATACCCATTTTACTGACTGGTGAACATAGACAACAGGTGTAAGGAAACACACAACGTTCCCCCCGGCCGGGAATCGAATCCGGAACCTCAGCGTGTGAAGCCAGAGCTTTCGCCACAAGACCACGGGCCACCAAGACTTTAACTTTGGAGTGCCTGAGGTAATGCAGAGTCACTAGGACAAACACAGGTGTATCCTCTGGCTGGATATCCTCTTCCTCCTCTCCTCCCATGTGGTACCCAGGGTTAGTTTAATATGTTTATTATGCACCCCATACCCATCCTGTGGGCGGTAGTCAAAAGATTACAGAGGTACATAATTGGTCCAGGGACTGGACTCCAAAGTTTTGATAGCTGAGCAAGTTAGAGGTAATGAACTCACAATTTACAAAGGTAATGAACTCACAATTTACAAAGGTAATGAACTCACAATTTACAAAGGTAATGAACTCCAGGTAGGTCTAGTCACAATCATGACAAGTTACACAACCCTCATCCCATGTGGTACCCAGGAAATAATAATAATAATAATAATATCTTTATTTCTACAAGTACATGTACAAGGTATACAGGCATACTACTACTATACAGAAAGCCGCTTGTTATGCAGAGCATTTCGGGCAAATTAAATCAGTTTTGTCTCTGGATGAGTCCCACACCAGTCCACTAACTCCCAGGTACCCATTTTACTGATGGGGAACATAGACAACCTGTGTAAGGAAACACGCCCAATATTTTTACCCCTCACCGGGATTCGAACCCGGACCCTCGCTGTGTGAAGCGAGAGCTTCAGCCACCAGACTACAGCGCGAATCTCGGTTTGGTTTACGTGGGTTGACTACAGTGTATTTTGATGTGTTGATCGAGGGATAGATGGAGGATGTGGAGGATGGATAAGATGATGATGGAGGTTGTGAATGATGGATGAGTATGGAGGAAAAGTACAGAGGTTGTGAATAATGGATAAGATAAAGATGGAGGTTGTGAAGGATGGATAAAGATGGAGGTTATGGAGGATGGATAAGGATGGAGGTTGTGAAGGATGGATAAGGATGGAGGTTATGAAGGATGGATAAGGATGGAGGTTGTGAAGGATGGATAAGGATGGAGGTTGTGAAGGATGGGTAAGATAAGGATGGAGGTTGTGATAGATGGATAAAATGAGTATGGAAGATGTAGGTTGTGAAAGATGGATAAGATGAAGATGGAAGTTGTGAAGGACGGAGGTTGTGAAGGATGGATAGTGATTATGGGTGATGTATGGTGGTTGTGAGTAATGGATGGTGAGTAGGGGGGATGGATGGTGGTTGTGGGGGTGGAGGGTAGTTGTGGGGGGATGGATGGAGGCTGTGGGAGATGGATGGTGGTTGTGAGGGATGGATGGTGGTTGTGCGGGTGGATGATAGTTGTGAGGGATGGGTAGTGGTTTTGGGGATGGATTATATTACATTTTGCCACTGAAGTGGCTAGTTTATTGTGCACCCCATCTCCATCCTGTGGACGGTAGCGCAAGAACATCTGGATACACAGAAGGCCTAGGAACTAGGCCACAAAAGGGTTTACAGGTGTACATCTTGATTTAGATCTAGATTTGACTTATCTGTTACAAGAAAATTCAGAGATGGAATATACGCTGGCTGAAACAGCGACAAACTGTTCCCCCAAGACACAGTTCTTGCGTCGCTTCTCTCTTCCATTCATATATTCCACATAGACAGGGTTTTAATTATAGAAATGAACCATCCTCTGCAGATACTAGAAAGGTATCTATCGAAGGTAACCTCCAAGCTGATGTAAGTCTTCCAGTGGGTCACTGATAACTATATAATATTTATCAAGGACAATTTTCAGTTAGAGTAGACCGTTATTTAACACGGTAGTAACGTTCCGGAAAACACCGTGTTAGGTAAAAACCGTGTTAGATGAACTGAAGAACTTAGGGGAAAAATAGGGTTACGTTCCTGGGAGCCCCAGAAAAGCCAAACAACTTTTTTTTAGGCCTCCACATCTTACAAAAATAAAAGTGAATATGTAATTATGTAATATGTTCATTGTTGTGATGTATTATGTTGTTTTTACTGCTTAAGACTACAAATGTAACAGAAATAACAGTATTTCTTACCTTAAATTGTGGGTGCTGGTGTTTGTGGATGATTGTGAAGAGAGTGGAGAGTTATGTTGTGGTCCTACTGGGCTGAGGTGGATGGTAGAGGTTCTGGTACTGAAGTTGATGGCTGTACTGAGCGTCTAACTTTAAGTCATTCAGTCAATCAAGTCATTCAGTAAATCATTCAGTAAATCATTCAGTAAGTCAGTCAAGTCATTCAATAAATCATTCGGTAAATCAGTCAAGTCATTCAGTAAGTCAGTCAAGTCATTCAGTAAGTCAGTCAAGTCATTAAGTCAATCAAGTCATTCAGTAAGTCAATCAAGCCATTCAGTAAGTCAATCAAGTCATTCAGTAAGTCAGTCAAGTCATTCAGTAAGTCAGTCAAGTCATTCAGTAAGTCATTTAGTAAGTCAGTCAAGTCATTCAGTAAGTCATTTAGTAAGTCAGTCAAGTCATTCAGTAAGTCAGGTCATTCAGTAAGTCAGTCAGGTCATTCAGTTAATCAAATCATTCAGTAAGTCAGTCAAATCATTCAGTAAGTCAGTCAAGTCACTCAGTCATTCAGTAACCAGTCAGTCAGTGAGTCACTAAGTCAGTCAGTCACACAAACTTATGTTTACCTTTTTTTGTGTACAACTGTCAGACACTGCATCATCATGGGATCTTGATACAAAGAATTCTTCAAAACTTGTCCAACCTTTGGACGAAGACCTACTTCGACTAGTGGATGGTACCACTATGACCCCGCCTCCTCCTGCTTCGCCTCACCTCACTACAGTATATAAGCCACGTCTACGGATCTATACAATACATTCTACAAGACTGATGGATTGAACACATCGACTCCAGGCTGAGGGACTGATTACCTCAAACTCCTCTCTTTACACCTTTTTGCTTTGTATTGGACTGATGAAGCCACTGTTTGGTGAAACGTTTCCTCAATAAAGATTCCCATATGTTGCATAAGTGTCTGAATCTTCATCAAGTGTACAAAGTAACACTTCATTATGGCCACAGGATGTCTTGTCTAATGTCTTTGTTTCCTTCGTTAATTCTAAGACTTAAATGTTTACACCTTTTCTTGCCACTTTGAACAACACTGGTATGCCTACTGGATGTCAGGATTGTTTGGCAGAAACAAGATACAGCAATTAAAAGATGAAAACACAATTCACAATCACAAGCTTGTAGCAGAGAAGTTGGACTGGACACACATGAAGTACAAATGCTGGGATGGTGGGGTGGTGTCGGGGGGGGGGGACGGTGGGAGGTCTTCCCAGCTGATCCACTACAAGGCAGCCGCTTGAGGAAAAGGGAAGTTTTTTTCCTTCCCGCAAACTGAACCGTGTTAAATTCATCATACGACGTGCTACATAAAATTGTGCCGCAATTCTTCAATCGTGCTATACTCAAATCGTGCCAAATAAACTCGTGCTAAATAACGGTCTACTGTACTTAGTTTTGGGAAAAAAAATAAGTTCAGCAATTTAATTTAGTAGAACAGGATTTCAGTGTGAGAGTGTTGAGCGTGACAGAGTCAAAGGATCTCACAATGATATTATGGAAAACTAGAAGATTCAGAACAAGAACAAGAACGAGAGTGCTCAGCCAATGATTTTCAAGCCACTTGTTCTCTCCAGGCTGGAATATTGCAGTAAGCTAACTAGTCTCTCCAAGGTAAGAGATATGGCAGAACCGGAAAACACAGATAATCTTCAGTTATCATATAAGTTCCGTCAAACATCTACACTAGTAGAAACGCCTAAAGCTCCCTGAATTTTGCTCTTTGTAGTGTAGGTGAGAAAATGCAACATAATCGATACCTGGAAAATACTCAATACGAAAGCAGCAGGTCTGGCAGACGTTGATAAATACTTCCAATGAAAAGTAGGAGTGCGATGAGCACACTGACATAAAATCTTCACAAATGCTCCTTTCGTACTTAAGGAAACTTGCCAGAAAACTCCCTGGCTTTCTTGAAGATGAATCTTGATAAGTGTCTGAAGGGCAGTTCCTGCTCTGCCAGGCTGTGGTGCATATGTTGGACTACGTGTGGGATGGCACCATCAACCTGGTCGATCAGGCCAGCAACAGAGGGACTTGGTCTGGTACCGAGCCGCAGGGACGATGACTCCTGAAATCGGCTCCACTGAGGCTCCCGGTCAACTTTATCATGTACTTTCCCCTAGATACGACTCTCAACACTGTTACTACAGAGGTAAGTTAACAAGACACAATATACAGTTTATGGTATTTTAATAATAAGACGTTTCGCGTAGAGAAACTTTCTCCAACCCCCAGGGGGGCATCGATCCCCCTGTCAGGAGGCAACGACCCCCCTCGAGGGAGCTAAGACCCCTCTCTGTAATTTCCCACACTGGAGAGCAGGAAAGAGCAGGAGAGGGGTCAAGATCTGTTCTTTTTGCACTAGCAGAGGTCAATAAGATCTTGCATTTTTCTACAAGACTCCACGACGTCACTACGCAGTCAAGACAACAATATCCGTTTCTTGACGTCAATACGTCACCAGCTCCCGTTACAACGAGCCACTGCAGTGCACTGCAGTGCCTAGGGTCGATGTTAGGTGAATAGGACTGACCATTTCAAGATAATGATGGACGGCCCAAGCCTAAAACCACAGGTAAGGGTCTCCCACGTCTTCCAGGTGACATACCTGACATACTGTTCATATATGTCAGCAGAGCATATTATTATTATTATAATCAAGGGGAAGCGCTAAACCCGGAGTATTATAAAGCGCCTGGGGGGGGGGATGTGGAAGGCATTCAGGCTTAATTCGGGGAACTGGAGCACAGATCCAATTCCCTAAATCAAGAGCCCCTCACCAACATCAAGGAACCTTCCTTGAGGGGTCAGCAGAGCATATATTAACCCTGGTTATAATCACCGCCTTACAGCCATGGTGGAGCTCCAGACAACAAAAGGTCGACGGGAACCTTGAAGAGGCTGCAGGTGTTTTCAGCTGTCCTCAAGAGATGAGTACTAGTCCACATAGTGGTTCTATTATTATCATAATTAATGTACTCATCTCGCCCAAAATCTCAAATTTCGTCCACCAGGAACATGATCAATAAACAAGTCCTTGGTGGGTGAAACATCTCAATAAAGTGCCATAAACGGCATAAGGTGTCTCATTAACGTAATTGACGGAATATAATATCATTGCCATACAACACAAAGATGTTTATTATTACTGTTCCTTGATGGGCAGGGGCAACATTTGGCCCTCTTGCCCCTGTCTGTTGGGAAGGGGTAACAGGCATGCAAGAAAATTTGCCCAGGAAATCGAACCTAGGACCTTGCAGTTGTGCGCTGAATGCTCTCGCTAGTGAACTACATGGCACCCTAGGAAAATGGATAATGTGATTGCAGTTGTTTTTATGGTGGAGGTGGGATAATTATTGAAAATGTGTGGTTGTGGTCGTGGTGTAGGTGGGTTTGTTCGGTGGAACCGAAGGGTGAAGACGGGTTGGGGAGGAGTTACCCAGACTTGAGGTCCACTTCCTTCACCGTGCTTTGCAGGAAACGCCTTGTGTCAACAGTGTTGGAGGAAGAGAACTTATGGTATGACACTGTGTTGGAGGAAGAAGACTGAGGGTATGACACCTTGTGTTGGAGGAAGAAGACTGAGGGTATGACACCTTGTGTTGGAGGAAGAAGACTGAGGGTATGACACCTTGTGTTGGAGGAAGAAGACCGAGGGTATGACACCTTGTGTTGGAGGAAGAAGACTGAGGGTATGACACCTTGTGTTGGAGAAAGAAGACTGAGGGTATGACACCTTGTGTTGGAGAAACAAGACTGAGGGTATGACACCTTGTGTTGGAGAAACAAGACTGAGGGTATGACACCTTGTGTTGGAGATACAAGACTGAGGGTATGACACCTTGTGTTGGAGAAACAAGACTGAGGGTATGACACCTTGTGTTGGAGAAACAAGACTGAGGTATGACACCTTGTGTTGGAGAAACAAAGGGTGAGGGTATGACACCTTGTGTTGGAGAAACAAGACTGAGGGTATGACACTTTGTGTTGGAGAAACAAGACTGAGGGTATGACACTTTGTGTTGGAGAAACAAGACTGAGGGTATGACACCTTGTGTTGGAGAAACAAGACTGAGGGTATGACACCTTGTGTTGGAGAAAGAAGACTGAGGGTATGACACCTTGTGTTCGAGGAAGAAGACTGAGGGTATGACACCTTGTGTTGGAGGAAGAAGACTGAGGGTATGACACCTTGTGTTGGAGGAAGAAGACTGAGGGTATGACACCTTGTGTTGGAGGAAGAAGACTGAGGGTATGACACCTTGTGTTGGAGGAAGAAGACTGAGGGTATGACACCTTGTGTTGGAGGAAGAAGACTGAGGGTATGACACCTTGTGTTGGAGAAAGAAGACTGAGGGTATGACACCTTGTGTTGGAGAAAGAAGACTGAGGGTATGACACCTTGTGTTGGAGAAACAAGACTGAGGGTATGACACCTTGTGTTGGAGAAAGAAGACTGAGGGTATGACACCTTGTGTTGGAGAAACAAGACTGAGGGTATGACACCTTGTGTTGGAGAAAGAAGACTGAGGGTATGACACCTTGTGTTGGAGAAACAAGGCTGAGGGTATGACACCTTGTGTTGGAGAAACAAGACTGAGGGTATGACACTTTGTGTTGGAGAAACAAGACAGAGGGTATGACACTTTGTGTTGGAGAAACAAGACTGAGGGTATGACACCTTGTGTTGGAGAAAGAAGACTGAGGGTATGACACCTTGTGTTGGAGAAACAAGACTGAGGGTATGACACCTTGTGTTGGAGATACAAGACTGAGGGTATGACACCTTGTGTTGGAGAAACAAGACTGAGGGTATGACACCTTGTGTTGGAGAAACAAGACTGAGGGTATGACACCTTGTGTTGGAGAAACAAGACTGAGGGTATGACACCTTGTGTTGGAGAAACAAGACTGAGGGTATGACACCTTGTGTTGGAGGTAGAAGACTGAGGGTATGACATCTTGTGTCGGAGGTAGAAGACTGAGGGTATGACACCTTGTGTTGGAGGTAGAAGACTGAGGGTATGACACCTTGTGTTGGAGAAACAAGACTGAGGGTATGACACCTTGTGTTGGAGAAACAAGACTGAGGGTATGACACCTTGTGTTGGAGAAACAAGACTGAGGGTATGACACCTTGTGTTGGAGAAACAAGACTGAGGGTATGACACCTTGTGTTGGAGGTAAAAGACTGAGGGTATGACACCTTGCGTTGGAGGTAGAAGACTGAGGGTATGACACCTTGTGTTGGAGGTAGAAGGCTGAGGGTATGACACCTTGTGTTGGAGAAACAAGACTGAGGGTATGACATCTTGTGTTGGAGAAACAAGACTGAGGGTATGACACCTTGCGTTGGAGGTAGAAGACTGAGGGTATGACACCTTGTGTTGGAGGTAGAAGGCTGAGGGTATGACACCTTGTGTTGGAGAAACAAGACTGAGGGTATGACATCTTGTGTTGGAGAAACAAGACTGAGGGTATGACATCTTGTGTTGGAGAAACAAGACTGAGGGTATGACACCTTGTGTTGGAGGTAGAAGACTGAGGGTATGACACCTTGTGTTGGAGGTAGAAGACTGAGGGTATGACACCTTGTGTTGGAGAAACAAGACTGAGGGTATGACACCTTGTGTTGGAGAAACAAGACTGAGGGTATGACACCTTGTGTTGGAGGTAGAAGGCTGAGGGTATGACACCTTGTGTTGGAGAAACAAGACTGAGGGTATGACATCTTGTGTTGGAGAAACAAGACTGAGGGTATGACACCTTGTGTTGGAGGTAGAAGACTGAGGGTATGACACCTTGTGTTGGAGGTAGAAGGCTGAGGGTATGACACCTTGTGTTGGAGGTAGAAGGCTGAGGGTATGACACCTTGTGTTGGAGAAACAAGACTGAGGGTATGACATCTTGTGTTGGAGAAACAAGACTGAGGGTATGACACCTTGCGTTGGAGGTAGAAGACTGAGGGTATGACACCTTGTGTTGGAGGTAGAAGGCTGAGGGTATGACACCTTGTGTTGGAGAAACAAGACTGAGGGTATGACATCTTGTGTTGGAGAAACAAGACTGAGGGTATGACACCTTGCGTTGGAGGTAGAAGACTGAGGTATGACACCTTGTGTTGGAGGTAGAAGGCTGAGGGTATGACACCTTGTGTTGGAGAAACAAGACTGAGGGTATGACATCTTGTGTTGGAGAAACAAGACTGAGGGTATGACATCTTGTGTTGGAGAAACAAGACTGAGGGTATGACATCTTGTGTTGGAGAAACAAGACTGAGGGTATGACACCTTGTGTTGGAGAAACAAGACTGAGGGTATGACACCTTGTGTTGGAGAAACAAGACTGAGGGTATGACACCTTGTTTTGGAGAAACAAGACTGAGGGTATGACACCTTGTTTTGGAGAAACAAGACTGAGGGTATGACACCTTGTGTTGGAGAAACAAGACTGAGGGTATGACACCTTGTGTTGGAGAAACAAGACTGAGGGTATGACACCTTGTGTTGGAGGTAGAAGACTGAGGGTATGACACCTTGTGTTGGAGGTAGAAGGCTGAGGGTATGACACCTTGTGTTGGAGGTAGAAGGCTGAGGGTATGACACCTTGTGTTGGAGAAACAAGACTGAGGGTATGACATCTTGTGTTGGAGAAACAAGACTGAGGGTATGACACCTTGCGTTGGAGGTAGAAGACTGAGGGTATGACACCTTGTGTTGGAGGTAGAAGGCTGAGGGTATGACACCTTGTGTTGGAGAAACAAGACTGAGGGTATGACATCTTGTGTTGGAGAAACAAGACTGAGGGTATGACACCTTGCGTTGGAGGTAGAAGACTGAGGGTATGACACCTTGTGTTGGAGGTAGAAGGCTGAGGGTATGACACCTTGTGTTGGAGAAACAAGACTGAGGGTATGACATCTTGTGTTGGAGAAACAAGACTGAGGGTATGACATCTTGTGTTGGAGAAACAAGACTGAGGGTATGACATCTTGTGTTGGAGAAACAAGACTGAGGGTATGACACCTTGTGTTGGAGAAACAAGACTGAGGGTATGACATCTTGTGTTGGAGAAACAAGACTGAGGGTATGACACCTTGTGTTGGAGAAACAAGACTGAGGGTATGACACCTTGTTTTGGAGAAACAAGACTGAGGGTATGACACCTTGTTTTGGAGAAACAAGACTGAGGGTATGACACCTTGTGTTGGAGAAACAAGACTGAGGGTATGACATCTTGTGTTGGAGAAACAAGACTGAGGGTATGACACCTTGTTTTGGAGAAACAAGACTGAGGGTATGACACCTTGTGTTGGAGAAACAAGACTGAGGGTATGACACCTTGTGTTGGAGAAACAAGACTGAGGGTATGACACCTTGTGTTGGAGGTAGAAGACTGAGGGTATGACACCTTGTGTTGGAGAAACAAGACTGAGGGTATGACACCTTGTGTTGGAGAAACAAGACTGAGGGTATGAAAATCTCCAGTGTCGGCATGTGTACGTAATAAAACTATCGTGTTTACACTGCATGTCTAAAACCGTACATTACCCTTAATCTTCTTAGCGAATCCTCGAGAGCCCTAACAAAACCGTAAGTTAGGCGTAGTATTTTGATGGATTTAGGCCTTAAGAATAATTTAGGGAGGCGAATCATTAAATAATATTAAGACTATTAAAGTATCAGGATGTTACATTAGATAATGAGCGTATACCTTCTATATATACTTGTAGAAATAAAGATAATAATAATAATTAATAATAATATTATTATTATTATTACATGTATTATTATTGAATGTAGCTGGAAACTCTGCAGAGGGCTGAGGAGAACGAGAGATCACATGCTTGCTCGTCCTTCTGGCAAGGTGAGCGGTCAAGCAGTGACTGCTGGTGGACTGTGTCAACAACATCCACACCTTGCCTCAGCCTTACAAAATATCGTCTGGCAGCCAGAGAAACATCGGTAGAAGCAGTCCCAAAATAGAGAGGATATTTTGTCTCCATGCCAGACCCTGTCCATAAGATTATTACTCAAGTCTTCAACTAAATTAACTAGTGTGGTGAATGGTTTTGAAAACCGACAAGTTGAAGAATTGAGACACTTGTGAAACACATGGGAATCTTTATTGAAGAAACGTTTCGCCACACAGTGGCTTTATCAGTCCAATACAAAGTAGAAATAGGTAAGGAGAGGAAGAGTTCGAGGTAATCAGTCCCTCAACCTGGAATCGATGTGTTCAGTCCATCACTCTTGTAGGAAGTGCAGCATAGGGCCAGAGAGGTGGCTTATATACGGCAGTCAGATGAGTTGAAGCAGGAGGAGGCGGGATCACAGTGGGACCTGCCACTTGTGTAAGTAGGTCGTCGTCCAAAGGTTGGGCAAGCGTTGAAGTCTTTGTACCAAGATCCCATGTGTTGCACAAGTGTCTCAATTCTTCAACTTGTCGGTTTTCAAAACCATTCATCACATCTGTCAGACACTGCAACATCATGGGATCTTGGTACAAAGACTTCAACGCTTGCCCAACCTTTGGACGACGACCTACTTACACAAGTGGCAGGTCCCACTGTGATCCTGCCTCCTCCTGCTTCAACTCATCTGACTGCCGTATATAAGCCACCTCTCTGGCCCTATGCTGCACTTCCTACAAGAGTGATGGACTGAACACATCGATTCCAGGTTGAGGGACTGATTACCTCGAACTCCTCCTCTCCTTACCTATTTCTACTTTGTATTGGACTGATGAAGCCACTGTGTGGCGAAACGTTTCTTCAATAAAGATTCCCATGTGTTGCACAAGTGTCTAAATTAACTAGGCGGCCAATGACACCACTGAGTGGAAAGCTAGGATAATTAAGGGTATGTGATATAAGCAGGGCAATGCCCCACCCTAGGGTAGGTCACAGTAAATATTGTTTAGTAATTTATTTACTGTGAACCTCGTTCCAGAAGCTAGTAACTCCTCAGTCATATATTGATGCTAGTTAGCGCAAACCCAAAAAATATAAGGAACCTTAGGTTGTATACTAGAGTTACTAACCTATTGTTTGCAGGTACCATTTTCCCCTTTACACGTGACCATTGAGTAGGCAGTCTCACAGAGGTCAAGCTAGCCTGAGTAGTCTCAGGGAAAATTTCTAATTATGACAGACTTCACATCAAGTAAGTTGGTTTCATTCTGTGCATGGGTATGTGGAGACCCGCTGGGTCTTCGTCCCAATTACCTTTTTCAAAGAAGAGAACCACGGAAGTTTGTGAGGGTAGGATTGTTAATCTTACATTAACTGCGCCAGCTGTGATTGCCAGAGTTGAGCACCTCACTCTGGGGGAGAGGGAGGGTATAACACTGTGTTGGAGGAAGGAGAGGGAGGGTATGGCACTGTGTTGGAGGAAGGAGACTGAGGGTATGACACTGTTGGAGGAAGGAGAGGAAGGGTTTGAACTGTGTGTTGGAGGAAAGAGAGGGAGGGTTTAATACTTCGTGTTGAAGGATGGGTATGACGTTGCGTGTTGGAGGAAGGAGAGGGAGGGTATGGCACTGTGTTGGAGGAAGGAGAGGGAGGGTATGGCACTGTGTTGGAGGAAGGAGAGGGAGGGTATGGCACTGTGTTGGAGGAAGGAGAGGGAGGGTATGGCACTGTATTTCTTATATACCTCAGTCAGGTGAGTTGAAGTAGGAGGAGGTGGAGTCACCGGTGGAAAAATCCCCTAATGCATGTAGGTCATGCCTGTAGGTCAGGCAAACATTGAAGAATTTCCTGTATTAAGACCCCAATATGTTGCTGGGTCTGACATGTGATGTAAATGGTTTAGAAAACGAACAAATTGAAGCATGAGACACTCATGTAACGTATGGGAATCTTTAGTGTGAAACATTACGCCAATCAGTGGCTTCTTCAGTCCAATACAGAGAAAAATTGTAAAATATAAGGAGGAGGACGAGCTTGAGGTAATCACTCCGTCAGCCTTGAGTCGATGTGTTCTGTCCATCAGTCTTCAGAACTGTACATTTCACTGTTTAAATAACTTACAAACTCGAATAGTTAAGATTTCAAAATTTCATGAAACTCATTTAAACCTTAAATTTTATATTCTCGTTATCTTATTATTTTATTTTTTCTACAACAATGAGAGACTTGTGAATATATATTTTCTTACCTCCAAAAAAAAAAAATCTATTCATGAAAATTAATAAAGACAACGTATTTCTTCCCGTCAACACTTGTGGAATATTATCTAAACTTTTAAATTTTCATGACTATGTTAATTTGCAATGACCATTTTGTCTTGCAACCCTCTTTGATGTTCATAGAATAATATTGTTTGAAATGTAAATTTCCACTTCCTGTATATATAAACAAGGCAAGTTTATCAGATGTAAACAACACAGCTGATGCACCAAACAAATACATTTAACTAGCTAATACGTTATTATTTTGCAATATAAATTTAATGCATACCTATAATGTTACTCTATGTTGAACGTTCCAAGATATACTGTTCAAGGGACTTGAAGCAGTCCTGGTAGTTCAGATGTCTGAATGAATTTATGCAAGCGGTGAAGATTCTCTAAGTTCTTCAGCTTTGAAATCTCTACCGCCTTAAAGAGGCAGTATAATACAACAATGTTCCAGCCTGCAAAGAACAAGTGACTTGAAGAGTATCATCACTGGATTCACAATTCTTATCTTGAATGTTCTAGTTATCCAGCCTATTATTTTCCTTGTGGTAGTGTAGCAAAATTATTATGATCCTTCATAGTGAGATCTTCTGACACTGTCACTCACAAGTCTCGCTCATTAAACTTCCGCTCAAGTGAATTATTCGCGTTTATCTTGTAGTCCACTTCAATCATCATTTCTTCAATTTTTCCATAGTGGAATATCTGAATTTTGTTTTCAATGAGCATTATATTATTGTCTGTGGCCCAATGGAAAAAGTGGGTTATATCTGCATGAAGATTCGCTGTATCTTCGATGGACTCCACTCATATATATCCTGGTATCAACAAAGGATGCTATAGTGTTGTGATGCATATCCTTGTTTATATCAGATATAAGAATGAGAAATAGAAGTGAAGCGAGTACTGTTTTGTGAGGAACCAGCCTTTTCACCGTGGCAGCCTCCGACTACACTCCATTTACTATTACTACCTTGTTTGTTTTTGTTAAGAGATTAACTATCCAGAAATAAATTATGGTGTATCTTTCTTGCCTATATTCCAGGGACTTCAAGCGTTCCCAGTAATTTAAGTGCTTGACAGATTTTAAACTGGCAGTGAGAGTTCTCTGGCATTCTCCATCTCCTCACTAGTGACTTAAAAGGGATTCTTAGTATATTATGGCCTAGAGAGCAAGTGACTTCAAGAATATCATTAACTGGGTATCTTTAATTTTGAAGGTTTTGCTTAGCATGCTAATCATTTTTCCTTGAATTGTGGTAATAATATGATCACTGAATGTGATATGTTCTGACATTATTACTCGTTTGTCATATACCCAATTTTCATTAGCTCAGTTTTTCCACAATGGAGTAGCCAAAATTTGTCCTCACTGAACATTATATTGTCAGTGGCCCTCTGGAAGACATGGTTTGCATCAGCTTGAAGGTTTGTTGTTTTCTCCGCTGCCACTCTCATACAAATTCTAATCTCATCGGCAAAGAATATGATGCTATGATTATATCCCTTTTTTATGTTGAATTTGAGAATAAAAAAGACAACTGAGCGGATTGCTGTGCGGTAGAGAACAGAACTTTCAATCAATGTAATAGTCTCTGACTTGACTGTGTTCACTATAATTCTTTGGGCTTTGTTTGTTAAGAAGCTAAATATCCATCTGCTCATATTTTCAGTTATTTCTTTTAAAAAGTTTTTATACACTAGTTTCTGTATTTTGCTTGTCTCCCAGAACACCAAGATGATGTAATGAAGTAGCAGATGCGAGAAGCAACAGCTGATACATAGCATCATGCTGCCCTGAGTTACTCACTTGTTGTGAATCTATAGAAACCTTGCTTCTTAAAACTGTTTAAAAGATTTTCCTAATGTTGGAGGTCAGAGCAATCGGTCTAT
Organism: Cherax quadricarinatus; assembly: GCF_026875155.1. NCBI lineage: Eukaryota > Metazoa > Arthropoda > Malacostraca > Decapoda > Parastacidae > Cherax > Cherax quadricarinatus. The sequence continues at coordinate 3,296,117 of NC_069435.1, read as the reverse complement.
AGTTTCTTGTATATCGTCCGGTTTTCCAATAAAGATTTAGCAGCTGTGGTAGTTTCAAAGGTCATGTTCTAACAGAGTTGGATTTACTGTTACTGAGAAATTACCATTAATATGACTATTCTGTATTCTCTGGGAAAAGAGCTTAGATCTAGGTGAAGGACCAGTTGCCTTAAAAAGTGCAGACATAGTTCCTCAGCAGAGAAGTGACGGTAGAGAACTGGCAAATAATTACAAACCAGTAACAACAATATTATGCATTATCAAAGTTAGTTAAAGGGTGACGAAACGCGAAACTGCAAAAATCTATGAAAAAACATGAGGCCTGGTCTCAGACCGGGCCGCAGGGGCGTTGACCCCCGAAACCCTCTGCAGGTAAACTCCAGGTATACAACCCAGACCAACATTGGTTTAGAACTGGAGGATCATGTTTGTCAAGCTGACAAAATCACAAAGGTTTTACAAGAAAATCAAAATGCAGATACTGTCTATACGATTTTTTTCATGAAGAAACTATATCGCTATCTATGTCAAGTGCAAGATCAACCAGGCTGTGAGGATATGCAGGCCAGTGGGCTACTTAAAGCAAAAGCCTGATTCATCAGGGATGCACCAGAAAAGCCTGGCCAGAGGCAGAGCTGGGGAAGCAGAAATGGTTCTCGAAACCCATCACACACACACTATCCCATACACAGGAAAAATGGAAGAGGAAGCAAAAAGAAAAATAGTAAACTAGGACTGATCACTAGACAAAAACAAGGAGAATAAGGATGGGGGTGAAGCTGAACGGTGAGAAGAACCACTGCCAACCAGGGCAGGAGTAACCTGGGTGCCAATTGCTGTTACCTCCCCCCACCCCCACCCCCCCCAGGGCGTACACTCCCGGCAATCTGATGTTACTGTTAAACACACAGTGAAGGTAATTATGCTCTGGTAGTCACGCGGACCATGTAGTCACATCTCACATCCACCCTCAAGTATGTTCACAGTTAAACATTTCCATCCTCGCTCACCTAACAGAATTTATACGGTTCTTGATTTAACAATTATTTGTATAACTATGTATGTGTTTATATATGTTATATATATATATATATATATATATATATATATATATATATATATATATATATATATATATATATATATATATTGTGTGTGTGTGAGTGTGTGTGTGTACTCACCTAATTGTGGTTGCAGGGGTCGAGACTCAGCTCCTGGCCCCGCCTCTTCACTGATCGCTACTAGGTCCTCTCTCTCTCTGCTTCCTGAGATTTGTCTAATGCGTGGAATAGATAAGGTGGACAGAGACTGGATGTTCCAGAGACTGGACACAGAAACAATGGGTCACAATTGGAAGTTGAAGACTGAGACGAGTCAGAGGGATGTTTGGAAATATTTCTTCAGTCATAGAGTTGTCAGGAATTGGAATAGTCTAGCAAGTGATGTAGTGGAGGCAGGAACCATACATAGCTTTAAGACGAGGTATGACAAAGCTCAGGAAGCAGAGAGAGGACCTAGCAGCGATCAGTGAGGAGGAGGGGCCAGGAGCTGAGTCTCGACCACTGCAACCACAATTAGGCGAGTACAATTAGGTGAGTACACACACACACACACACACACATTATATATATATATATATATATATATATATATATATATATATATATATATATATAACACATTGGCCGTTTCCTACCAAGGCAGAGTGGCCCGAAAAAGAAAAACTTTCATCATTCACTCCATCACTGTCTTGCCAGAGGCATGCTTACACTACAGTTATAAAACTGCAACATTAACACCCCTCCTTCAGAGTGCAGACACTGTACTTCCCATCTCCAGGACTCAAGTCCAGTCTGCCGGTTTCCCTGAATCCCTTCATAAATGTTACCTTGCTTATACTCCAACAGCACGTCAAGTAATAAAAACCATTTGTCTACATTCGCTCCTATCTAGCATGCTCACGCATGCCTGCTGGAGGTCCAAGCCCCTCGCACACAAAACCTCCTTTACCCCCTCCGTCCAACCTTTCCTAGGCCGACCCCTACCCCGCCTTCCCTTCACTACAGATCTGCATACTCTCGAAGTCATTCTATTTCGTTCCATCATCTCTACATGTCAAACCATCTCAGTGGCCCCTCCTCAGCCCTCTAGATAATAGTTTTGGTAATCCCATACCTCCTTCTAATCTCTAAACTACGGATTCTCTGCATTATATTCACACCACACATTGCCCTCAGACATGACATCTTCACTGCCTCCAGTCCTCTCCTTGTTGCAACATTCACAACCCATGCCTCACACCCATACAAGAGCGTTGGTATAACTATACTCTCATACATTAACCTCTTTGCTTTCAAGGATAAAATTCTTTGTCTCCACAGACTCCTCAGTGCACCACTCACCCTTTTTCCCTCGTCAACTCTATGATTCACCTCATCCTTCATAGACCCATCTGCTGACACGTCCACTTCAAAATATCTGAATACATTCACATCCTTCATACTCTCTCCCTCCAATCTGATATCCAGTTTTCCATTACCTATTTTTTATCCTCATCACCTTACTCTTTCCTATATTCACTTTCAATTTTCTTCTTTTACATACCCTACTAAACTCATCAACCAACCTCTGCAACTTCTCTTCAGAATCTCCCAAAAGCACACACACACACATGCGCACACACACACTCACAAGAAACGATCAAGAGGTATGTGAGGAGCTCAACACGAGATTTAAGGAAGTATTTACAGTAGAGTCAGGAAGGACTCTGGGGGGACAGACCAGATGGGGACACCAGCAAGGAATACACCAACAAGTGTTGGACGACATACATACAGATGAGGAGGAGGTGAAGAAACTGCTAAGGGACATCGATACCTCAAAGGCAATGGGACCGGACAACATCTCCCCGTGGGTCCTTAGAGAGGGAGCAGATATGTTGTGCGTGCCACTTACCACAATCTTCAACACGTCCCTGGAAACTGGGCAACTACCTGAGGTATGGAAGACGGCAAATGTAGTTCCCATTTTTTAAAAAAGGAGACAGAAAAGAGGCACTAAAACTATAGACCTGTGTCATTGACGTGTATAGTATGCAAAATTATGGAGATTATCAGGAGGAGAGTGGTGGAGCACCTGGAACGGAACAAGAGTATAAATGCCAACCAGCACGGATTCATGGAAGGCAAATCCTGTGTCACAAACCTTCTGGAGTTTTATGATAAAATAACAGAAGTAAGACACGAGAGAGAGGGGTGGGTTGATTGCATCTTCTTGGACTGCAAGAAGGCCTTTGACACAGTTCCTCACAAGAGATTAGTGCAGAAGCTAGAGCATCAGGCGCATATAACAGGAAGGGCACTGCAATGGATCAGAGAATACCTGACAGGGAGACAACAACGAGTCATGGTACGTAATGATGTATCACAGTGGGCACCTGTGACGAGCGGGTCCCACAGGGGTCGGTCTTAGGACCAGTGCTATTTTTGGTATATGTGAACAACATGATGGAAGGGTTAGACTCAGAAGTGTCCCTGTTTGCAGATGATGTGAAGTTAATGAGGAGAATTAAATCTGATGAGGACCAGGCAGGACTTCAAAGAGACCTGGACAGGACTGGACACCTGGTCCAGCAAATGGCTTCTCGAATTTAATCCTGCCAAATGCAAAGTCATGAAGATAGGGGAAGGGCACAGAAGACCACAGACCGAGTATAGGCTAGGTGGCCAAAGACTGCAAACCTCACTCAAGGAGAAAGATCTTGGGGTGAGTATAACACCGAGCATGTCTCCGGAAGCACACATCAACCAGATAACTGCTGCAGCATATGGGCGCCTGGCAAACCTGAGAACAGCATTCCGATACCTTAGTAAGGAATCGTTCAAGACACTGTAAACCGTGTATGTCAGGCCCATACTGGAGTATGCAGCACCTGTTTGGAACCCGCACTTGATAAAGCACGTCAGAAACTAGAGAAAGTACAAAGGTTTGCGACAAGGTTAGTTCCAGAGCTAAGGGGAATGTCCTATGAAGAAAGATTAAGGTAAATCGGCCTGACGACACTGGAGGACAGGAGGGTCAGGGGAGACATGATAATGACATATAAAATACTGCGTGGAATAGACAAGGTGGACAAAGACAGGATGTTCCAGGGAGGGGACACAGAAACAAGAGGCCACAATTGGAAGTTGAAGACACAAATGAGTCAGAGAGATATTAGGAAGTATTTCTTCAGTCATAGAGTTGTAAGGCAGTGGAATAGCCTAGAAAATGACGTAGTGGAGGCAGGAACCATACACAGTTTTAAGACAAGGTTTGATAAAGTTCATGGAGCGGGGAGAGAGAGGGCCCAGTAGCAACCGGTGAAGAGGCGGGGCCAGGAGCTAAGACTCGACCCCTGCAACCACAAATAGGTGAGTACACACACACACACACACACACACGCACACGCACACGCACACGCACACGCACACACAGTAGGGACAGCGAGCGCGCTAGTCACGCCGTCGGTGCTCCGGGGATTTAAGTGTTTTTGAGGGCTACTAAGTGTTCTGCAAGGGTTGCTAAGTGTGTCAGGGTAGTCAACAATCCTAGAAGTACACACATACACACACACACACACACACACACACACACACACACACACACACACACACACACACACACTGTAAGTGCGGTAAGTCCCAGGAGGTTGGGGGTCAGGTCACAAGAAGGTGTGGGCAGCCAAGGACCACTGAGACTTACCTTAAACGACAAGCCACCTACCTTTCAGTACATAATAAACCCACACATAATTCCACACACAATTACACACAAAATTACACACTCACACACACACACACACACACACACACACACACACACACACACACACACACACAACACACACATATCCAGACACACATACACTCCCCCCTCACCACCGACATCTCACTACTTCCCCTGATCCCTCCCCTCCCTCGATCACCCTCCCCTCCCCCGTTCACCCCAAACCCTCCCCACTCCTCCCCACTCAGCTCCCACATAGCCACAGTTCCTCCACTACTTCCCCCCCCACACTCTGACACACACACTACTAACCTAACATACAGAACTACATAGGTTTCCACTCTGAGGCAATCAGGATAAAACAAAAATGGGTTGCCAGAGAGCAACAAGAAAAACCAAGGGACAGGAGGAGGAAAATGCAAAGGAAGATTGGGCAGCAGAGCTCATAAAAAGGGATCATGAATGGGAAAAGAAACTAGAAGAACTTAGCATGAGAATGGAAGAGAGGATAGATATGGAAAGCAGGAAGTGGGAGGTGCATGTCAAAGCAGCAGAAGCTAGGATACAGAGTTTAGAAGAGGAATTGAAAAATCTGAAACAGCCTAAAGAACTAAAGAACATTTTGGGATTGACAACAGAGACTGCTACCTCAGCCACAAATAAGGGGACTGTAGGGAAAGAAGGGGCACAACTGTGTGGAGATGCTCTATCAGAGGAGACTGTAGCAAATGAAAGAGCTAAGCTTTATGTGGAGGCCCTAACAGACAACAACAGAGCCCAAGGAAAGCCGAGAAGGGAAAATGACAGGCCACTGAGCCCAAGTACATTAGCCAGTGAAACTGATGAAAGGAAAGCTGTAGTGGAGGAAACCAAATTAAATGAGGGGATACACAAGGATATGCAGTGGGAGAATGAAAGGGTGAGGTCAGTCTTTGTGTATGGGCTCCAGGAAGTCGAAGGGGAAACATATGAAGCAAGAAAACAAGGCGAAAAAAAAGCAATTGAAAGCATCTGAAAGCAATAGGAGAAGACGATATGACCAGCTGGAAAATTTTCGGAGAAATAGGGGGGTTTGTAAAAACATGAACCCGGCCAGTGAGAGTGACCTTCAAGGCAAGAAGCGACTCGGACCAGATCCTGCAGGAGAAAGCACGATTAAGGGACATGACGGCATACAGGAGGGTGTATCTCGACTGCGACAGAACACAAGAAGAAAGGAAGAAACTGAGAGAGATGGTACAAAGGCGAAAGGAGGAAAGAGAGGGGATGGAGAAGACAGACAGGAGATCCCAGACCCAGGAAGAAGATCAAATACAGCCTCCCTCACAACTTTCTATAGAAGCCTCCCAACCAGGTCAACTCAAGTGCAACCAAACACTCTAAATCAAAACACCCATGCCACATCCAATGCCCCCACCCACTACATTACAAACTTCACCCTCACAGCAACAACCCATAGTTCCTTACCAGGTCTCCCACTTCCCCAACCCCAATATACTTCCCAGACCACAGTCTTAGAAAAGAAGTTGAAGGTGTGGTATACAAATGCAGATGGAATAACAAACAAGTATGAGGAGTGGCACGAAAGAATCAAAGAGACATCCCCAGACATAATAGCACTCACAGAAACAAAACCACCAGAATAATAACAGATTCAATCTTTCCATCCGGATATCAAATCTTCAGGAAAGACAGAGGGAGGAGAGGGGGAGGAGGAGTTGCACTGCTCATTAAAAACCAGTGGGGTTTTGAGAAAATGGAAGGAATGGATGGCATGGGCGAAAGGGACTACTTAGTAGGAACAATCCAGTCTGAGGGACATGAGGTGATAATTGCAGTAATGTACAACCCACCAAAGAACTGCAGGAGGCCAAGAGAAGAATACGATGAGAGCAACAGAGCAATGATCAACACACTAGCCGAGGTGGCCAGGAGAGCACACATGGGAGCAAAGTTACTAGTTATGGGTGATTTCAATCACAAGGAGATTGACTGGGAAAACCTGGAGCCCCATGGGGGTCCCGAAACATGGAGAGCCAAGATGATGGATGTGGTACTGGAGAACCTCATGCATCAACATGTTAGAGACACTACCAGAGAGAGAGGAGAGGATGAACCAGCAAGGTTGGACCTTGTATTCACCATGAGTAGTTCGGACATCGAGGGTATCATGTATGAAAGGCCCCTGGGAGCTAGTGATCATGTGGTTCTGTGCTTCGACTACATAGTTGAGCTCCAAGTGGAGAGAGTAGCAGGAATAGGCTGGGAAAAACCAAATACAAAAGGGGGAACTACTCAGGCATGAGGAACTTCCTTCAAGACATTCAGTGGGAGAGGGAACTGACAGGAAAACCAGTACAAGAAATGATGGACTATGTAGCAACAAAATGCAAGGAGGCAGAGGAGAGGTTTGTTCCCAAGGGAAACAGAAATAATGGGAAGAACAGAACGAGTCCTTGGTTCACCCAAAGGTGTAGGGAGGCAAAAACTAGGTGTACTAGAGAATGGAAAAGGTACAGAAGACAGAGAACTCAGGAAAATAAAGAAATCAGCCGAAGAGCCAGAAACGAATATGCACAGATAAGAAGGGAGGCTCAGAGACATATGAAAATGACATAGCATCAAAAGTAAAGACTGACCCAAAGCTGTTGTACAGCCACATCAGGAGGAAAACAACAGTCAAGGACCAGGTAATCAGACTGAGGAAGGGTGATGGGGAATTCACAAGAAACGACCGAGAGGTATGTCAGGAGTTCAACACAAGATTTAAAGAGGTATTTACAGTGGAAACAGTAGGACTCCAGGAAATCAGAACAGGGGGCACACCAGCAAGTGCTGGATGAGGTACATATAACCAAGGAGGAGGTGAAGAAGCTGCTATGCGAACTTGACACCTCAAAGGCGGTGGTGACCAGACAACATCTCTCCATGGGTCCTTAAGAGGGAGCAGAGATATTGTGTGAGCCATTAACAAAGATCTTCAACACATCATTTGAAACTGGGCAACTCCCTGAGGTATGGAAAATGGCAAATGTAGTCCCAATTTTTAAAAAGGGAGACAGACATGAGGCACTAAACTACAGACCTGTATCACTAACGTGTATAGTATGCAAGGTCATGGAGAAGATCATCAGGAGGAGAGTGGTGGGGCACCTGGAAAGAAACAAGTGTATAATTGACAACCAGCACGGTTTCAGGGAAGGAAAATCCTGTGTCACAAACCTACTAGAGTTTTATGACAAGGTGACAGAAGTAAGACAAGAGAGAGAGGGGTGGATCGACTGCGTATTTTTGGACTGCAAGAAGGCTTTCGACACAGTTCCTCACAAGAGGTTACTGCAAAAGCTAGAGGACCAGGCACACATAACAGGAAAGGCACTGCAATGGATCAGAGAATATCTGACAGGGAGGCAACAACGAGTCATGGTACGCGACGAGGTGTCAGAGTGGGCGCCTGTGACAAGCGGGGTTCCACAGGGGTCAGTCCTAGGACCAGTTCTGTTCTTGGTATACGTGAACGACATAACGGAAGGGATAGACTCAGAAGTGTCCTTGTTTGCAGACGATGTGAAGTTAATGAGAAGAATCGAATCGGACGAGGATCAGGCAGGACTACAAAGAGATCTGGACAGGCTACAAGCCTGGTCCAGCAACTGGCACCTTGAATTTAACCCTGCCAAATGCAAAGTCATGAAGATTGGGGAAGGGCAAAGAAGACCGCAGACACAATATAGTTTAGATGGCCAAAGACTGCAAACCTCACTCAAGGAAAAAGATCTGGGGGTGAGTATAACACCGAGGATATCTCCTGAGGCGCACATCAATCAGATAACTGCTGCAGCATACGGGCGCCTGGTAAACCTACGGATAGCGTTCCGATACCTCAGTAAGGATTCGTTTAAGACTCTGTACACCATCTACGTCAGGCCCATACTGGAGTATGCAGCACCAGTTTGGAATCCACACCTAGTCAAGCACGTCAAGAAATTAGAGAAAGTGCAAAGGTTTGCAACAAGACTAGTCCCAGAGCTACGGGGATTGTCCTATGAAGAAAGGTTGAGGGAAATCGGCCTGACGACACTGGAGGCCAGGAGGGTCAGGGGAGACATGATAACGACATATAAAATACTGCGCGGAATAGACGAGGTGGACAAAGACGGGATGTTCCAGAGACGGGACACAGACACAAGAGGTCACAATTGGAAGTTGAAGACTCAGATGAATCAAAGGGATGTTAGGAAGTATTTCTTCAGTCATAGAGTAGTCAGGCCATGGAATAGCCTAGAAAGTGATGTGGTGGAGGCAGGAACCATACATAGTTTTAAGGCGAGGTATGATAAAGCTCATGGGGCAGGGAGAGAGAGGACCTAGTAGCAATCAGCGAAGAGGCGGGGCCAGGAGCTGTGACTCGACCCCTGCAACCACAAATAGGTGAGTACAAATAGGTGAGTACACACACACACACACACACACACATATATATATATATATATATATAATATATATATATATATAATATATATATATATAATATATAATATATATATATATATATATATATATATATATATATATATATATATATATATATATATATATATATATATATATAGTGCCGAATAGGAAAAACTTGCGATTTTGGCTCAAATAGCTACGCTCTTTTTGCCGAATAAGGCAAGCGAAAATTTGTGTATGCAATAATTTTGCAAAAGTCATTCTCAACCTAACGAAAAAAATATATTTCATTGTGTTTGTTTATTATTAAATTACTGTAAACGTATCTAAAATATATTTAGTTTGATTGAGCTAAATTAAATTGCGCTTGTTATAATAAGGTTATGTAAGTTTTCTAAGGTTGTTTTTGTGCAAAATTAATAGTTTTTACATTAACATAAATGAAAAATATATATATTTAAACTTATAAGAGAAAATTTTAGAAAGGACTTAATTTTAAATGAGTTCTTGGAAACTGACCAATTTTACCTATTCGGCACGACATATATATATATATATTATATATATTTTTTCTAAGTAGTAGGGTTGTAGAGAGTAACGACCCAGGGGGGCACTACTGTCCTGCCAAATGGGTATGAAACGGAAATCTATAATTGATTTACACAATACTGCGACTGCTAGTGTCTTTTCTTTCTTTTTTTGTAAACACGCAAGATAACAGGTACATCTTGCTACTCCTTCTTACACTGAGGTATTGAGTTCTCTTAACCTCTCCTCATAGGACATACCCAGTATCTCGGGGACTAATCTTGATGCAAACCTCTACACTTTCTCCAATTTCTTAATAACCTTGACCAGGTGTGGGTTCCACACTGGTGCTGCATATTCCAATATTGGCTTGACGTACACGGTGTACAGTGTTGTGAATGACTTCATACTAAGATGTCGAAAAGCTATAATTAGATTACCAAACATGTATTTGCTGCAGCAGTTATTTGGGTGATGTGCCCCACAGGGTATATGCTCGGTATGATAGTCACCCCAACGACCTTCTCCTTGAGTAAGGTTTGTAGCCTTTGACCCTCGAGCCTCTACTCCGTCTGCCCTTCCTTAAACTTCATAACTTTACACTTGGCGAAGTTAAACTCCCGGAGCCATTTGTTAGACCTGGCCTGTAGCCTGTCCACATTCTTTTGTAGCCTTTCCTGGTCTTCGTCCACTTGTATTCTCATGATTAGTTTCAAGTTATCTGCAAATAGGGACACCTCTGATTCTATTCCTTCTGTCATGTCATTCACATATACAGAAACATCACCGGCCCTAGGACTATTCCTTGTGGAACCTCACTTGTCACATGCACCCATTTCGACACTTCATCATGGATCATTATTCGTTGTTTCATTTTTGTCAGATATTTCTCGATGCACTGTATTTCTTCTATTATTCCTGCTTGCTCCTCTAGCTTTTGTATCAGTCTTTTGAGTGGTACTGTGCCAAAAGCCTTCTTACATTCGAAGAAAATGCAATCTACCCATTCCTCTTTCTCCTATCTTACTTATGTAACCGTGTAGAACTCCAGTAGGTTTGTGACACGGGAGTTTTCTTCCCTACAGACCTGCTGGCTGTCATATATGAACTCACTCCTCTCTAAGTGTTCCACCACTTTTCTCCTGATAATCTTTTCCATAACTTTATATAACACATTCCATTAACAATGGTGTGTGGTTTAATGCTGCCTGTCTCTTCTCCTAAAAGTTGGGACTATATTTGCTGTCTTCCACGCCTTTGGCAGTTGCTCTGTGTCGATAGACCTGCTGAAGATTGTTGCTAGTGCACACACCTCGGGGTAAACTATGAACTCACTCTGGTCTTTCCATTGTTTCTACTACCTCTGGATACCAACTTTTACGCTTCACTGCACTTTGTGGGCACATGTTCCATCATCCCATAAAAGTTTTTCATTCTAGTTTTCTTTCCCATTGTGTGTGTGTGTGTGTGTGTGTGTGTACTCACCTATTTGTACTCACCTATTTGTGGTTGCAGGGGTCGAGTCCTAGCTCCTGGCCCCGCCTCTTCACCGGTTGCTACTAGACCCTCTCTCTCCCCGCTCCATGAGCTTTATCAAACCTCGTCTTAAAACTGTGTATGGTTCCTGCCTCCACTACGTCATTTTCTAGGCTATTCCACTGCCTTACAACTCTATGACTGAAGAAATACTTCCTACTATCTCTCTGACTCATTTGTGTCTTCAACTTCCAATTGTGGCCTCTTGTTTCTGTGTCCCCTCCCTGGAACATCCTGTCCTTGTCCACCTTGTCTATTCCACGCAGTATTTTATATGTCGTTATCATGTCTCCCCTGACCCTCCTGTCCTCCAGTGTCGTCAGGCCGATTTACCTTAATCTTTCTTCATAGGACATTCCCCTTAGCTCTGGAACTAACCTTGTTGCAAACCTTTGTACTTTCTCTAGTTTCTTGACGTGCTTTATCAAGTGCGGGTTCCAAACAGGTGCTGCATACTCCAGTATGGGCCTGACATACACGGTGTACAGTGTCTTGAATGATTCCTTACTAAGGTATCGGAATGCTGTTCTCAGGTTTGCCAGGCGCCCATATGCTGCAGCAGTTATCTGATTGATGTGTGCTTCCGGAGACATGCTCGGTGTTATACTCACCCCAAGATCTTTCTCCTTGAGTGAGGTTTGCAGTCTTTGGCCACCTAGCCTATACTCTGTCTGTGGTCTTCTGTGCCCTTCCCCTATCTCCATGACTTTGCATTTGGCAGGATTAAATTCGAGAAGCCATTTGCTGGACCAGGTGTCCAGTCTGTCCAGGTCTCTTTGAAGTCCTGCCTGGTCCTCATCGGATTTAATTCTCCTCATTAACTTCACATCATCTGCAAACAGGGACACTTCTGAGTCTAACCCTTCCGTCATGTCGTTCACATATACCAAAAATAGCACTGGTCCTAGGACCGACCCCTGTGGGACCCCGCTCGTCACAGGTGCCCACTGTGATACATCATTACGTACCATGACTCGTTGTTGCCTCCCTGTCAGGTATTCTCTGATCCATTGCAGTGCCCTTCCTGTTATATGCGCCTGATGCTCTAGCTTCTGCACTAATCTCTTGTGAGGAACTGTGTCAAAGGCCTTCTTGCAGTCCAAGAAGATGCAATCAACCCACCCCTCTCTCTCTTGTCTTACTTCTGTTATTTTATCATAAAACTCCAGAAGGTTTGTGACACAGGATTTGCCTTCCGTGTGTGTGTGTGTGTGTGTGTGTGTGTGTGTGTACTCACCTAATTGTGGTTGCAGGGATGGAGTCATTGTTCCTGACCCCACCTCTTCACTGGTCGCTCCTGACCCCACCTCTTCACTGGTCGCTCCTGACCCCGCCTCTTCACTGGTCGCTACAAGGTCCACTCTCTCCCTGCCCCATGAGGTTTTTCATACCTGCCTTACATAATTACTAAATCATTACAATGTATTTCTGGATGCTGCAGAAGATAAGCTAAATGCTGATGTATGTATATTAATTTAATAAAAGCATTCAACAAATGCGACCATAGTGTAACTGTACACAAAATGCGTGCAAAAAGGAATAACTGAAAAAGGGCCGATGGATACTTAACTTTTTAACAAATACAACACAGAGAGTAGTTGTAAAAATAGTGAAGTCGAAGGCTGTCACACCGAAAACTGCCGTTTCTCACTCACAGTTCTCGCCCCACTTCTCTTGCTCATTCTTATATCCGACATTTACAAGGACATAAATCATAGTACTGTAACATCGTTTGCTGATGACACCAGGATATCTATATTTGAGTGACATCCTTCAAAGACAGCTAATTTTTAGGTAGATGTAAATCCATTCTTCCAGTGGTCCTCAGACAACAATATGATGTTTAACGATGATAAGTTTCAATTACTCCACTATGAAAGAATAAAAGAAATAAATACTAACAAACTTAGATCATTCAATATAGCGATAAAGTCCCATGCGCGAGACTGAAGAGCAATAATGTCGGAAGATCTCACATTCAAGGATCACAACGATGCTGTTATCCCTACTGCAAGGAAAATAATAGGCTGGATAACTAGAACTATCAAGAGATTCTGAGCCAGTGATCATACTCTTCAAGGTATTTGTTCTCTCCAGGCTGGAATACTGCTATATACTAATAGCCCCTTCAAGGCAGGCGAGATTTCGGAGCTGGGAAACGTAGAGGAACTTTCACTACTGTGAGAAAGACAGACAATAATATACACCTGGAAAATCCTGGAGGGATTCGTTCCTAACTTGAACATTAAAATCATTCAGTATAACGACAGGAGATTTGGTAGACGGTGCAAAATATCTCCACTTAAAAGCAAAGGGCGCCACGAATACACCAAGATAGAACTCGATAAGTTTGAGAGGTCCCCAACTCTTTTGTGCCCTCTTTCTTTCGTACGTAAGGTGAATTTTCAACAAACCTCTGGCGGTCTTAAGTTGGAAGTGTAAAAGCTTCTCAAGTAAATGCCTGACAAGCCGGCAGTGGTTCGTACATAGCACTGCGTGCAGTCAGCAGTAACAACCTGGTCGATCAGGCCTTGATCCTCCAGAGGCCAAATCTGGAACAGAGCCGCAGGGGCATTGGCCGTCCCCCCCGAAACGTCCTTTAGGTATCCTTCAGCATCCTTCAGGTCGCATTTATATGGCATTTCTGTCACATAAGTCTCTCCAAATTTACAAACACCTCGCCTATAATGCAGTGATTTACAAACACCTCAGTTATAGTGCCGTTATTTACAAACACCTCAGTTATAGTGCCGTTATTTACAAACACCTCAGTTATAGTGCCGTGATTTAATATGATTTGTGGTATTACAGCTGTTTACTGTTTATTTGCGTCATTCAAGCTTCTGGTGTTAGTTCCTCTAGTTTGTGTTTACATCTGATCTCGTATTAAGATTTTTCCTACTTTATTACACAACTCTGGTTGTTACTTTATTACACAACTCTGGTTGTTACTTTATTACACAACTCTGGTTGTTACTTTATTACACAACTCTGGTTGTTACTTTATTACACAACTCTGGTTGTTACTTTATTACACAACTCTGGTGTGTTACTTTATTACACAACTCTGGTTGTTACTTTATTACACAACTCTGGCTGTTACTTTATTACACAACTCTGGTTGTTACTTTATTACACAACTCTGGTTGTTACTTTATTACACAACTCTGGTTGTTACTTTATTACACAACTCTGGTTGTTACTTTATTACACAACTCTGGTTGTTACTTTATTACACAACTCTGGTTGTTACTTTATTACACAACTCTGGTTGTTACTTTATTACACAACTCTGGTTGTTACTTTATTACACAACTCTGGTTGTTACTTTATTACACAACTCTGGTTGTTACTTTATTACACAACTCTGGTTGTTACTTTATTACACAACTCTGGTTGTTACTTTATTACACAACTCTGGTTGTTACTTTATTACACAACTCTGGTTGTTACTTTATACACAACTCTGGTTGTTACTTTATTACACAACTCTGGTTGTTACTTTATTACACAACTCTGGTTGTTACTTTATTACACAACTCTGGTTGTTACTTTATTACACAACTCTGGCTGTTACTTTATTACACAACTCTGGTTGTTACTTTATTACACAACTCTGGCTGTTACTTTATTACACAACTCTGGTTGCTACTTTATTACACAACTCTGGTTGTTACTTTATTACACAACTCTGGTTGTTACTTTATTACACAACTCTGGTTGTTACTTTATTACACAACTTCTGGGTTTGTTACTTTATTACACAACTCTGGTTGTTACTTTATTACACAACTCTGGTTGTTACTTTATTACACAACTCTGGTTGTTACTTTATTACACAACTCTGGTTGTTACTTTATTACACAACTCTGGCTGTTACTTTATTACACAACTCTGGTTGTTACTTTATTACACAACTCTGGCTGTTACTTTATTACACAACTCTGGTTGTTACTTTATTACACAACTCTGTTGTTACTTTATTACACAACTCTGGTTGTTACTTTATTACACAACTCATGGTTGTTACTTTATTACACAACTCTGGTTGTTACTTTATTACACAACTCTGGTTGTTACTTTATTACACAACTCTGGTTGTTACTTTATTACACAACTCTGGTTGTTACTTTATTACACAACTCTGGTTGTTACTTTATTACACAACTCTGGTTGTTACTTTATTACACAACTCTGGTTGTTACTTTATTACACAACTCTGGTTGTTACTTTATTACACAACTCTGGTTGTTACTTTATTACACAACTCTGGTTGTTACTTTATTACACAACTCTGGTTATTACTTTATTACACAACTCTGGTTGTTACTTTATTACACAACTCTGGTTGTTACTTTATTACACAACTCTGGTTGTTACTTTATTACACAACTCTGGTTGTTACTTTATTACACAACTCTGGTTGTTACTTTATTACACAACTCTGGTTGTTACTTTATTACACAACTCTGGTTGTTACTTTATTACACAACTCTGGTTGTTACTTTATTACACAACTCTGGTTGTTACTTTATTACACAACTCTGGTTGTTACTTTATTACACAACTCTGGTTGTTACTTTATTACACAACTCTGGTTGTTACTTTATTACACAACTCTGGTTGTTACTTTATTACACAACTCTGGTTGTTACTTTTACTTACACAACTCTGGTTGTTACTTTATTACACAACTCTGGTTGTTACTTTATTACACAACTCTGGTTGTTACTTTATTACACAACTCTGGTTGTTACTTTATTACACAACTCTGGTTGTTTACTTTATTACACAACTCTGGTTGTTACTTTATTACACAACTCTGGTTGTTACTTTATTACACAACTCTGGTTGCTACTTTATTACACAACTCTGGTTGTTACTTTATTACACAACTCTGGTTGTTACTTTATTACACAAGTGTTTGTGTGTAACAGTGTAATACTCGACTTGTAAACATTTTTGTCCTCCATCCACCACTGAATTATGATGCTTGACAAGATGTGTCTAGATGACCTGTATATCTTGTAAAGACGATGATAGAAGAATATATTCTTGAAGCACTCCACTTACGTATATTGTAATGAGTATAAGGGAAGAATATATTCTTGAAGCACTCCACTTACATATATTGTAATGAGTATAAGGGAAGAATATATTCTTGAAGCACTCCACTTACGTATATTGTAATGAGTATAAGGGAAGAATATATTCTTGAAGCACTCCACTTACGTATATTGTAATGAGTATAAGGGAAGAATATATTCTTGAAGCACGCCACTTACGTATATTGTAATGAGTATAAGGGAAGAATATATTCTTGAAGCACTCCACTTACGTATATTGTAATGAGTATAAGGGAAGAATATATTCTTGAAGCACTCCACTTACGTATACTGTAATGAGTATAAGGGAAGAATATATTCTTGAAGCACTCCACTTACTTAAAGAGTAAGAGGGAAGGATATATCCAAGAAGCACCCCACGTATGCACTCGTATGTTATATATAAAATAAGAGGGAGGATATATGCACGAGTTACTCTGCTTGTTGCACTCACACACTAGAAGGCCGCCCTCTGTACCTCAACACTTTTGCTTCCTCTCACTGACACAGACTTGTATCCAACCTTCTACGTTTTATCTTATACCATGTATCTTATACCATGTATCTTATACTATGTATCTTATACCATGTATCTTATACCATGTATCTTATACCATGTATCTTATACTATGTATCTTATACCATGTATCTTATACTATGTATCTTATACCATGTATCTTATACCATGTATCTTATACTATGTATCTTATACCATGTATCTTATACCATGTATCTTATACTATGTATCTTATACCATGTATCTTATACCATGTATCTTATACCATGTATCTTATACCATGTATCTTATACCATGTATCTTATACCATGTATCTTATACCATGTATCTTATACTATGTATCTTATACCATGTATCTTATACTATGTATCTTATACCATGTATCTTATACTATGTATCTTATACCATGTATCTTATACCATGTATCTTATACTATGTATCTTATACCATGTATCTTATACCATGTATCTTATACTATGTATCTTATACCATGTATCTTATACCATGTATCTTATACCATGTATCTTATACCATGTATCTTATACCATGTATCCTTATACCATGTAATCTTATACCATGTATCTTATACTATGTATCTTATACCATGTATCTTATACCATGTATCTTATACCATGTATCTTATACCATGTATCTTATACTATGTATCTTATACTATGTATCTTATACCATGTATCTTATACCATGTATCTTATACTATGTATCTTATACCATGTATCTTATACCATGTATCTTATACTATGTATCTTATACCATGTATCTTATACCATGTATCTTATACTATGTATCTTATACCATGTATCTTATACCATGTATCTTATACCATGTATCTTATACCATGTATCTTATACCATGTATCTTATACCATGTATCTTATACCATGTATCTTATACTATGTATCTTATACCATGTATCTTATACTATGTATCTTTTCTATCTTTAGCATAATATTCATCTTATGTCTCTTTGTGGAAATATATTCATGTTATATTTGCGTTAATTTTATTTCTAATTTCCTTTATGAAAATATATAATTTTAAATTCGTCACTAGATACACTGTATCTCTAAGCAATATTTTTTTTAAGATTCTCTTCTCTGTGGACCTACTTGTTGAGTGTACATGAGTCTGTGTCACCTGTGGCACTGGAGGTAGCAAGTGCCTGATGTTCCTGGCTGATATATGCACACACACACACACTATATATATATATATTATATATATATATATATATATATATAATATATATATATTCCCCAGGTATGTCATGCTACTTCTACTTACACTTACGTCACACTACACATGCATGTACAAGCATATATATACTAGCCCATCTGGGTTTTCTTCTGTTTTCTTCCTAGTTCTTGTTCTTGTTTATTTCTGCTTATCTCCATGGGGAAGTGGAGCAGAATTCTTCCTCTGTAAGTCATGCGTGTCGTAAGAGCGGACTAAATGCTGGGAGCAATTGGCTAGTAACCCCTTCCCCTGTATAAAATACTAAAAACAAGGAAAAGAAAAGCTTTATAAAACTGGGATGCTTGAATGTGCGTGGATGTAGTGCGGATGATAAGAAAGAAATGATTGCTAATGTTATGAATGAAAAGAAGTTGGATGTCCTGGCCCTAAGCCAAACACAGGAGAAGGGGGTAGGCGAGTTTCAGTGGGGAGAAATAAATGGGATTAAATCAGGAGTATCTGAGAGAGAGCTAAGGAAGGGGTAGCAATAATGTTGAAGGAGAGAGAAGAGGGAATATAAATGTATAAATTCAAGGATTATGTGGATTAAATAAGGGTCGGATGTGAAAAGTGTGTCATAATAAGTGTGTATGCATCTGGAGAAGAGAGGAGTGTAGAGGAGAGAAAGAGAGACATTTTGGGAGATGTTAAGCGAGTATTTAGGAACTTTTGAGCCAGGTGAAAGTAATTATGGTAGGGACCTAAATGCTAAAGTAGGAGAAACGTTTAGAGAGGGTGTGGTAGGTAAGTTATGGGTGCCAGGTGTAAATGATAATGGGGAGCATTTGATTATAGGGGTTTGGTTATAGGTAATACATATTTTAAGAAAAAGAGGATAAATAAGTATACAAGATATGATGTAGGGCGAAATGAGAGTAGTTTGTTGGACTAGGTATTGGTAGATAAAAGACTGTTGGGTAGACTTCAGGATGTATATGTTTATAGAGGGGCCACATATATATCAGATCATTTTCAGTTGTAGCTACACTGAGAGTAAAAGGTAGATGGAATACAAGGAGAATGGAAACAGCAAGTAAGAGAGAAGTGAAGATTTATAAACTAAAGGAGGAGACAGTTAGGGTAAGATATAAACAACTGTTGGAGAACAGATGGGCTAGTGAGAGTATCAGCAATGGAGTAGAAGATGTATGGGGTAAGTTTAAGAATATAGAATTAGAGTGCTGAGCAGAAGTTTGTGATTATAGGAAAGTGGGTGCGGGAGGGAAGAAGAGCGATTGGTGTAAGGAGAGTAGTAAGAGAGAAAAAGTTAGCATATGAGAGGTTTTTACAATGTAGAAGTGATGCAAGGAGGGAGGAGTATATGGAGAGAAAAAGAGAGGTTAAGAGAGTGGTGAAGCAATGTAAAAAGAGAGCAAATGAGAGGGTGTGTGAGATGTTATCAACAAATTTTGTTGAAAATAAGAAAAAGTTTTGGAGTGAGATTAATAAGTTGAGAAAGCCAGAGAATAAATGGATATGTTAGTTAAAAATAGGAGAGAGTTATAAAATGGAGAGTTAGAGGTATCGGGAAGATGGAGGGAATATTCTGAATAATTGTTAAATGTTGATGAAGATAGGGAAGCTGTGATATCGTGTATAGGCAAGGAGGAACAACATCTTATAGGAGTGAGGAAAAACCAGTTGTGAATGTGAGGGAGGTGCATGGGGCAGTGAGTAAAATGAAAGGGGGTAAAGCAGCTGGGATTGATGGGATAAAGACAGAAAAGTTAAAGGCAGGTGGTTAGTGTTTTAATTTAATAAATGAATGGAAGAGGGTAATGTACCAAGCGATTGGCAGAGAGCATGCATAGTTCCTTTGTATAAAGGCAAAGGGGACAAAAGTGTGTAAAAATTATAGGGGAATAAGTCGGTTGAGTATACCTGGTAGAGTGTATGGTAGAGTTATTACTGAAAGAATTAAGATTAAGACGGAGAGCAGGATGGCAGATGAACAAGGATTCTTTAGGAAGGGTAGGTAGATAAGACACATAGGCAAGATTTAGGCAACTTTATTCCGAAACGTTTCGCCTACACAGTAGGCTTCTTCAGTCGAGTACAGAAAGTAGGCAGGAGCAGTAGGAAGGGTAGGGAGTGTGTAGACCAAGTGTTTGCAGTGAAACACATAGGTGAACAGTATTTAGATAAGGGTAAAGAGGTATCTGTGGCATTTATGGATTTCGAAAAGGCATATGATAAGGTGGATAGGGGGGCAATGGGGCAGATATTGCAAATGTATGGAATAGGAGGTAGGTTACTGAAAGCGGTGAAAAGTTTTTACAAGGATAGCGAGGCTCAGGTTAGAGTATGTAGGCAAGAGGGAGATTATTTCCCAGTAAAACTAGGCCTTAGATAGGGAAGTGTGATGTTACCATAGTTGTTCAATATATTTACAGATGGAGTTGTAAGAGAAGTGAATGTTCGGGTATTGGCAATATGTGTGGAGTTAAAAGATAAAAGAATCTAACACAAAGTGGGAGATGTCACAGTTGCTCTTTGCTCATGATACTGTGCTTTTGGGGGATTCTGAAGAGAAGTTTCAGAGGTTAGTGGGTGAATTTGGTAGGGTATGTAAAAGAAGGAAATTAAAAGTGAATATAGGAAAAAGTAAGGTGATGAGGATAACAAAAAACACCATGTAGCAGAAGACTGGATAACAGATTGGAGGGAGAGAGTAAGGAGGAGGTGAATGTGTTCAGAGATTTGGCAGTGGATGTGTCAGCAGAAGGATGAGTTGAATCATGGAATTAACGAGGGGAAAAAGGTGATTGGTGCACTGAGGAGTCTGTGGAGACAAAAAACTTTATCCATGAAAGCAAAGAAAGTAATGTATGAGAGTATAGTTATACCAACGCTCTTGTGTGGGTGTGAGGCATGGGTTGTGAATGTTGCAACAAGGAGAGGACTGGAAGCAGTGAAGATGTCGTGTCTGAGGGCAAAGTGTGGTGTGAATATAATGCAGAGAATCCGTAGTTTAGAGATTAGGAGGAGGTATGGATTACCAAAACTATTATCTAGAGGGCTGAGGAGGGGTCACTGAGATGGTTTGACATGTAGAGATGATGGGACGAAATAGAATGACTTCGAGAGTATGCAGATCTGTAGTGAAGGGAAGGCGGGGTAGGGGTCGGCCTAGGAAAGGTTGGAGGGGGGGGGTAAAGGAGGTTTCGTGTGCGAGAGGCTTGGACTTCCACCAAGCATGCGTGAGCGTGTTAGATAGGAGCGAATGTAGACAAATGGTTTCTAGGACTTGACGTGCTGTTGGAGTATAAGGAAGGAAACATTTATGAAGGGATTCAGGGAAACCGGCAGACTGGACTTGAGTCCTGGAGATGGGAAGTACAGTGTCTGCACTCTGAAGAAGTTGCAATTTTAAAACTGTAGTGTAAGCGCACCTCTGGAAAGACAGTGATCGAGTGAATGATGATGAAAGTTTCTTTTTCGGGCCACCCTGCCTTGGTGAGAATCGGCCTGTGTGTTAATAATAAATAATAAAATATATTCCCCATGTAAGTGGTCCCCATTGCGACCACTTCCTTTATGGAGACCACTTCTATGGGGAAATGGAACAGAATTCTTCCTCCGTAAGCCACGCGTGACGTAAGAAGCTACAAAAATGCCAGGAGCAAGAGGCTAGTAACCCCTTCTTCAGTAAGCACTAAATTTAAAAAGAGAAACTTTTGCTATTCTTTTTAGGTCACCCTGCCTCGGTGGGACATGGCTGGCTTGTTGAATATATATATATATATATATATATATATATATATATAATATATATATAATATATATATATATATATAATATATATATGTCATCATGTATCACACACTTAGTATCAAATCTTATAGTGTATATGAAATGGATATGTTATAATGATTTGGAAACTATTATTATTATTATTATTATTATTATTAGTAGTAGTAGTAGTAACAAACGGAAGCACTAAACACCTGTGGGTTATGAAGCATTAATATGAATGAATTACATGAGCTCATATTGGTGTGTAATGACCTTACAACGGGTCATTTCCACCTTTATCGTAAGATGATAAACAGTGCGTATGTCTGCACTGGTGGGTAGGAGTGTTGTCTGGTGGGTAGCAGTGTTGTCTGGTGGGTAGCAGTGTTGTCTGGTGGGTAGCAGTGTTGTCTGGTGGGTAGAAGTGTTGTCTGGTGGGTAGGAGTGTTGTCATGTGGGTAGGAGTGTTGTCTGGTGGGTAGGAGTGTTGTCTGGTGGGTAGGAGTGTTGTCTGGTGGGTAGGAGTGTTCTCTGGTGGGTAGCAGTGTTGTCTGCTGGGTAGGAGTGTTGTCTGGTGGGTAGGAGTGTTGTCTGCTGGGTAGGAGTGTTGTCTATGTGAAGCAGTGTTGTCTGGTGGGTAGGAGTGTTGTCTGGTGGGTAGCAGTGTTGTCTGGTGGGTAGCAGTGTTGTCTGGTGGGTAGCAGTGTTCTCTGGTGGGTAAGAGTGTTGTCTGCTGGGTAGGAGTGTTGTCTGTGGGTAGGAGTGTTGTCTGGTGGGTAGGAGTGTTGTCTGGTGTGTAGGAGTGTTGTCTGGTGGGTAGGAGTGTGGTCTGGAAGGTAGGAGTGTGGTCAGGTGGGTAGGAGTGTGGACTGGTGGGTAGGAGTGTGGTCTGGTGGGTAGCAGTGTTGTCTGGTGGGTAGGAGTGTTGTCTGGTGGGTAGGAGTGTGGTCTGGTGGGTAGGAGTGTTGTCTGGTGGGTAGGAGTGTGGACTGGTGGGTAGAAGCGCGGTCTAGTAGGTAGAAGTGTAATCTGGTGGGTAGGAGTGTGGTCTGGTGGGAAGGAGTGTGGTCTGGTGGGTCGGAGTGTGGTCTGGTGGTAGCAGTGTTGTCTGGTGGGTAGGAGTGTTGTTTGGTGGGTAGGAGTGTGGTCTGGTGGGTAGAAGTGTGGTCTGGTGGGTAGGAGTGTTGTCTGGTGGGTAGGAGTGTGTCTGGCGGGTAGGAGTGTGGTGTAGTGGATAGGAGTGTAATCTGGTGGGGAGGAGTGTGGTCTAGTGGGTAGGAGTCTGGTCTGGTAGGTAGGAGTGTAGTCTGGTGGGTAGGAGTGTGGTCAGGTGGGTAGGAGTGTGGTCTGGTGGTAGGAGTGTGCTCTGGTGGGAAGGAGTGTGGTTTGGTGGCTAGGAGTGTGGTCTGGTGAGTAGGAGTGTGGTCTGGTGGGTAGGAGCGTTGTCTGGTGGGAAGGAGTGTGGTCTGGTGGGTAAGAGTGTTGTCTGGTGGGTAGGAGTGTAGTCTGGTGGTAGGAGTGTGGTCTGGTGGGTAGGAGTGTGGTCTGGTGGGTAGGAGTGTTGTCTGGTGGGTAGCAGTGTTGTCTGGTGGGTAGGAGTGTGGTCTGGTGGGTAGGAGTGTGGTCTGGTGGGTAGGAGTGTGGTCAGGTGGGTAGGAGTGTTGTTTGGTGGGTAAGAGTGTGGTCTGGTGGGAAGAAGTGTGGTCTGGTGGGGAGGAGTGTGGTCTGGTGGGTAGGAGTGTGGTCTGGTGGATAGGAGTGTGGTCTGGTGGGTACGAGTGTGGTCTGGTGGGTAGGAGTGTGGTCTGGTGGGTAGGAGTGTTGTCTGGTGGGTAGGAGTGTGGTCTGGTGGGTAGGAGTGTTGTCTGGTGGGTAGGAGTGTTATCTGGTGGGTAGGAGTGTTGTCTGGTGGGTAGGAGTGTGGTCTGGCGGGTAGGAGTGTGGTGTAGTGGATAGGAGTGTAATCTGGTGGGAGGAGTGTGGTCTGGTGGTAGGAGTGTGGTCTGGTAGGTAGGAGTGTGGTCTGGTGGGTAGGAGTGTTGTCTGGTGGGTAGGAGAGTGGTCTGGTGGGTAGGAGTGTGGTCTGGTGGGTAGGAGTGTGGTCTGGTGGGTAGGAGTGTGGTCTGGTGGGTAGGAGTGTGGTCTGGTAGGTAGGAGTGTGGTCTGGTGGGTAGGAGTGTGGTCTGGTGGGTAGGAGTGTGGTCTGGTGGGTAGGAGTGTGGTCTGGTGGGTAGGAGTGTGGTCTGGTGGGTAGGAGTGTGGTCTGGTGGGTAGGAGTGTGGTCTGGTAGGTAGGAGTGTTGTCTGGTGGGAAGGAGTGTGGTCTGGTGGGTAAGAGTGTGGTCTGGTGGGTAGGAGTGTGGTCTGGTGGGTAGGAGTGTGGTCTGGTGGGAAGGAGTGTGGTCTGGTGGGTAGGAGTGTGGTCTGGTGGGAAGGAGTGTGGTCTGGTGGGTAAGAGTGTTGTCTGGTGGGAAGGAGTGTGGTCTGGTGGGTAGGAGTGTGGTCTGGTAGGTAGGAGTGTGGTCTGGTGGGTAGGAGTGTGGTCTGGTGGGTAAGAGTGTTGTCTGGTGGGAAGGAGTGTGGTCTGGTGGGTAAGAGTGTTGTCTGGTGGGAAGGAGTGTTGTCTGGTGGGTAGGAGTGTGGTCTGGTGGGTAAGAGTGTTGTCTGGTGGGAAGGAGTGTGGTCTGGTGGGTAGGAGTGTGGTCTGGTGGGTAGGAGTGTTGTCTGGTGGGTAGGAGTGTGGTCTGGTGGGTAGGAGTGTGGTCTGGTGGGTAGGAGTGAGGTCTGGTGGGTAGGAGTGTGGTCTGGTGGTAGGAGTGTGGTCTGGTGGGTAGGAGCGTTGTCTGGTGGGTAGGAGTGTGGTCTGGTGGGTAAGAGTGTTGTCTGGTGGGTAAGAGTGTTGTCTGGTGGGTAAGAGTGTTGTCTGGTGGGTAGGAGAGTGGTCTGGTGGGTAGGAGTGTGGTCTGGTGGGTAGGAGTGTTGTCTGGTGGTTAGGAGTGTTGTCTGGCGGGTAGGAGTGTGGTCTGGTGGGTAGGAGTGTGGTCTGGTGGGTAGGAGTGTTGTCTGGTGGGTAGGAGTGAGGTCTGGTGGGTAGGAGTGTGGTCTGGTGGGTAGCAGTGTTGTCTGGTGGGTAGGAGTGTTGTCTGGTAGTTAGGAGTGTGGACTGGTGGGTAGGAGTGTGGTCTGGTGGGTAGGATTGTGGACTGCTGGGTAGAAGTGCAGTCTAGTAGGTAGAAGTGTAATCTGGTGGGTAGGAGCGTGGTCTGGTGGGTGGGAGTGTTGTCTGGTGGTCAGAGTGTACTCTGGTGGGTAGCAGTGTTGTCTGGTGGGCAGGAGTGTTGTTTGGTGGGTAGGAGTGTGGTCTGGTGGGTAGGAGTGTGGTCTGGTGGGTAGGAGTGTTGTCTGGTGGGTAGGAGTGTTGTCTGGTGGGTAGGAGTGTGGTCTGGCGGGTAGGAGTGTGGTGTAGTGGATAGGAGTGCAATCTGGTGGGGAAGAGTGTGGTCTGGTGGGTAGGAGTGTGGTCTGGTAGGTAGGAG
Organism: Cherax quadricarinatus; assembly: GCF_026875155.1. Classification (NCBI taxonomy): domain Eukaryota; kingdom Metazoa; phylum Arthropoda; class Malacostraca; order Decapoda; family Parastacidae; genus Cherax; species Cherax quadricarinatus. The sequence continues at coordinate 3,270,686 of NC_069435.1, read as the reverse complement.
TGTGGTCTGGTGGGTAGGAGTGTTGTCTGGTGGGTAGGAGTGTGGTCTGGTGGGTAGGAGTGTGGTCTGGTGGGTAGGAGTGTGGTCTGGTGGGTAGGAGTGTAGTCTAGTGGGTAGGAGTGTGGTCTGGTGGGTAGGAGCGTTGTCTGGTGGTAGGAGTGTGGTCTTGTGGGTAAGAGTGTTGTCTGGTGGGTAAGAGTGTTGTCTGGTGGGTAAGAGTGTTGCCTGGTGGGTAGGAGTGTGGTCTGGTGGGCAGGAGTGTGGTCTGGTGGTAGGAGTGTGGTCTGGTGGGTAGGAGCGTCGTCTGGTGGGTAGGAGTGTGGTCTGGTGGGTAAGAGTGTTGTCTGGTGGGTAAGAGTGTTGTCTCGTGGGTAAGAGTGTTGTCTGGTGGGTAGGAGTGTGGTCTGGTGGGTAGGAGTGTGCTCTGGTGGGTAGGAGTGTGGTCTGGTGGGTAGGAGTGTGGTCTGGTGGGTAGGAGTGTTGTCTGGTGGGTAGGAGTGTGGTCTGGTGGGTAGGAGTGTGGTCTGTTGGGTAGGAGTGTTCTCTGCTGGGTAGGAGTGTGGTCTGGTGGGTAGGAGTGTGGTCTGGTGGGTAAGAGTGTGGTCTGGTGGGTAGGAGTGTTGTCTGGTGGTAGGAGTGTGGGGTCTGGTGAGTAGGAGTGTTGTCTGGTGGTAGGAGTGTTGTCTGGTGGGTAGGAGTGTTGTCCGGTGGGCAGGAGTGTGGTCTGGTGTGTAGGAGTGTGGTCTGGTGGGTAGGAGTGTGGTCTGGTGGCTGGGAGTGTGGTCTGGTGGGTAGGAGTGTGGTCTGGAGGGTAGGAGTGTTGTCTGGTGGGTAAGAGTGTGGTCTGGTGGGTAGAAGTGTGATCTGGTGAGTAGGAGTGTGGTCTGGTGGGAAGGAGTGTGGTCTGGTGAGTAGGAGTGTGGTCTGGTGGGTAGGAGTGTGGTCTGGTGGGTAGGAGTGTTGTCTGGTGGGTAGGAGTGTTGTCTGGTGGGTAGGAGTGTGGTCTGGTGGGTAGGAGTGGTTGTCTGGTGGGTAGGAGTGTTGTCTGGTGGGTAGGAGTGTGGTCTGGCGGGTAGGAGTGTGTAGTGGATAGGAGTGTAATCTGGTGGGGAGGAGTGTGGTCTGGTGGGTAGGAGTGTTGTCTGGTGGGTAGGAGTGTGGTCTGGTGGGTAGGAGTGTGGTCTGGTGGGTAGGAGTGAGGTCTGGTGAGTAGGAGTGTGGTCTGGTGGGTAGGAGTGTGGTCTGGTGGGTAAGAGCGTTGTCTGGTGGGTAGGAGTGTGGTCTGCTGGGTAGGAGTGTTGTCTGGTGGTTAGGAGTGTTGTCTCCCGGGTAGGAGTGTGGTCTGGTGGGTAGGAGTGTGGTCTGGTGGGTAGGAGTGTTGTCTGGTGGGTAGGAGTGTGGTCTGGTGGGTAGGAGTGTGGTCTGGTGGGTAGGAGTGTTGTCTGCTGGGTAGGAGTGTGGTCTGGTGGGTAGGAGTGTGGCCTGGTGGGTAGGAGTGTGGTCTGGTGGGTAAGAGTGTGGTCTGGTGGGTAGGAGTGTTGCCTGGTGGGTAGGAGTGTGGTCTGGTGGGTAGGAGTGTGGTCTGGTGGGTAGGAGTGTTGTCAGATGGGTAGGAGTGTGGTCTGGGGGTAGGAGTGTGGTCTGGTGGGTAAGAGTGTGGGTCTGGTGGGTAGGAGTGTTGTCTGGTGGGTAGGAGTGTGGGGTCTGGTGAGTAGGAGTGTTGTCTGGTGTTTAGGAGTGTGGTCTGGTGGGTAGGAGTGTTGTCTGGTGGGTAGGAGTGTGGTCAGGTGGGTAGGAGTGTTGTCTGGTGGGTAGGAGTGTGGTCTGGTGGGTAGGAGTGTGGTCTGGTGGGTAGGAGTTGGTCTGGTGGGTAGGAGTGTGGTCTTGTGGGTACGAGTGTGGTCTGGTGGGTAGGAGTGTTGTCTGGTGGGTAAGAGTGTGGTCTGGTGGGTAGGAGTGTGGTCTGGTGGGTAGGAGTGTGGTCTGGTGGGTAGGAGCGTGGTCTGGTGGGTAGGAGTGTGGTCTGGTGGGTAGGAGTGTGGTCTGGTGGTTAGGAGTGTTGTCTGGTGGGTAGGAGTGTGGTCTTGTGGGTAGGAGTGTTGTCTGGTGGGTAGGAGTGTGGGCTGGTGGGTAGGAGTGTGGTCTGGTGGTAGGAGCATGGTCTGGTGGGTAGGAGTGTGGTCTGGTGGGTAGGAGCGTGGTCTGGTGGGTAGGAGTGTGGTCTGGTGGGTAGGAGTGTGGTCTGGTGGTTAGGAGTGTTGTCTGGTGGGTAGGAGTGTGGTCTGGTGGGTAGGAGTGTGGTCTGGTGAGTAGGAGTGTGGTCTGGTGGGTAGGAGTGTTGTCTGGTGGGTAGGAGTGTGGTCTTGTGGGTAGGAGTATGGTCTTGTCGGCAGGAGTGTGGTCTGGTGGATAGGAGTGTTGTCTGTTGGGTAGGAGTGTGGTCTGGTGGGTAGGAGTGTGGTCTGGTGGGTAGGAATATGGTCTGGTGGGTAGGAGTGTGGTCTGGTGGGTAGGAGCGTAGTTTGGTGGGTAAGAGTGTGGTCTGTGGGTAGGAGTGTGGTCTGGTGGGTAGGAGTATGGTCTGGTGGTAGAGTGTGGTCTGGTGGGTAAGAGTGTGGTCTGGTGGGTAAGAGTGTGGTCTGGTGGGTAAGAGTGTGGTCTGGTGGGTAAGAGTGTGGTCTGGTGGGTAAGAGTGTGGTCTGGTGTGTAAGAGTGTGGTCTGGTGGGTAGGAGTGTGGTCTGGTGGGTAGGAGTGTTGTCTGGTGGGTAGGAGTGTGGTCTTGTGGGTAGGAGTGTTTTCTGGTGGGTAGGTAGTGTTGTCTGGTGGGTAGGAGTGTTGTCTGGTGGGTAGGAGTGTGGTCTGGTGGTAGGAGTTTTGTCTGGTCTGTAGGAGTGTGGTCTGGTGGGTAGGAGTGTGGTCTGGTGGTTAGGAGTGTTGTCTGGTGGGTAGGAGTGTGGTCTTGTGGGTAGGAGTGTTGTCTGGTGGGTAGGAGTGTTGTCTGGTGGTAGGAGTGTGGTCTGGTGGGTAGGAGTGTTGTCTGGTCTGTAGGAGTGTGGTCTGGTGGGTAGGAGTGTGGTCTGGTGGTTAGGAGTGTTGTCTGGTGGGTAGGAGTGTGGTCTTGTGGGTAGGAGTGTTGTCTGGTGGGTAGGAGTGTTGTCTGGTGGGTAGGAGTGTGGTCTGGTGGGTAGGAGTGTTGTCTGGTGGGTAGGAGTGTGGTCTGGTGGTTAGGAGTGTTGTCTGGTGGGTAGGAGTGTGGTCTTGTGGGTAGGAGTGTGGTCTGGTGGGTAGGAGTGTTGTCTAGTGGGTAGGAGTGTGGTCTGGTGGGTAGGAGTGTTGTCTAGTGGGTAGGAGTGTGGTCTGGTGGGTAGGAGTGTTGTCTGGTGGGTAAGAGTGTGGTCTACATACATGACACTTATCTGACAAGGACTACAGCCTCAGTCTAGGCGTAAAATATATTTCAGATTTCAGAGCAGACTTATGCGCTAACAACTACGACCTTTAAACCATGATCTCATTGTGACTGTTTGTGTGGATGTTGACGCTTGTTTGTCCGCCAGCTTCAGACCCGGTTCACTTCACGGCATTGAACAACATAATTCATGGAGGTAAGTCAGTGTAAGTATGATACATCGCACGCCTGTATCCACATCCTGAAGTTCATTCCTTTGTTCGTACGAGATTTCTTTTTCTTGTTAGTAACAAGTTCATTCAATAATTAGAGGTTCGCCGGTACTTCCGGCCTGGGTCTTCTCCATATGGTGACCCGGCTCTGAGTAACAAGTTCAACAGTCATGTTCGGCGAATATTGACACAGTGTTCTCCTGTTGTGCCTACAACATTCCTGTTTTTCACTAGTTATAATCTTCACTTCTTCCCATGTCTCTCACTCCAGTCGCATACTATGGTAGTGTATTAACTGGGAGGCTCACTCTCAAGTAATTTCCATGTACAGTACATGCATGTTATCAGGTATCTCTTTCTTTGTTCCAGAGAGCAACAATTCGTACCTTAGATAAACTTCACTGATCACATTTTATGTCTACTGGCTTCTGTTTCCTCATGAATATAATAATAATAATAATAATAATAATAATAATAATAATAATAATAATAATAATAATAATAATAATAAATGGGATCCAAAGATAACAACCCAAGACTTACGAAGTGTTCCCAGTAGCTTATAAGTTTCTTTTGACTATAATTTTCAGCTCTGCTCTGCTCTCTCTTGCTTGCACGAGCTGCGCTCTGAGGACACACTATTCCATTTGTGAGAACACAAGAGATTTGACTGGTACTATTATTAACGTGACTCTCTCCTCGGGAAGGTTCTCATTATCTACCGTTATTTTCCCTACATTACTGCATGTGACCTCTTCTTCTACTTCTATTTTTTCTACTTCCTACTAATATTACTGTCACGAGGGACATGGTTATTAAACAGATAGACAAACTGAAACAAAATAAGTCCCCGCGACCCGACGAGTTGTTTTCAAGGGTACTTAAGGAATGCAAGATGGAGCTTAGTCAGCCATTAACGAGTGTATTCAATGCGTCCATCCTTACCAGTGTTGTGCCAGAGTTGTGGAAGATGGCTAATGTGGTTCCTATATTCAAATCAGGGGATAAGTCCACTCCTTCAAATTACCGTCCAATAAGCCTGACATCTATAGTGGGCAAGTTATTAGAATCAATTATAGCTGACATTATCAGAAGTCACCTTGAAGAGCATAACTTGATAAATGAATCTCAGCATGGATTCACGAGAGGTCGTTCCTGCCTGACAAACTTACTGACGTTCTTCAATAGAACATTTAAGGCGGTTGACAGTGATAAGGAATATGATATTGTTTATTTGGATTTTAGTAAAGCCTTCGACAGAGTACCTCACAAGAGACTCTTAAGAAAAGTGGCAGCTCATGGTATAGGAGGTAAAGTTCTAGCATGGATTGAGGCATGGCTTACCAATAGAAAGCAGAGAGTTACCATTAATGGAGTGAAATCTGAATGGGGATTAGTCACTAGTGGCGTTCCACAAGGATCAGTTTTAGGCCCTCTCCTGTTCATAATTTACATTAATGACCTTGATGAAGGGATTACTAGTGACATGAGTAAGTTTGCTGATGATACAAAGATAGGCCGTATAATTCACTCTGAGGAGGATATCAATGAACTCCAGGACGATTTGAACAAATTAATGTCTTGGTCTGAAAAATGGCAGATGAAGTTTAATGTGGATAAGTGTAAGGTACTTGCCCTTGGTAATGAAAATAACCCTCGAAGCTATAATCTAGGTGAAGTAGAGCTTGGTCATACAGAATGTGAAAAAGACTTGGGAGTCATGGTAAGCAGAAATCTAAAGCCAAGACAGCAGTGCCTTAGTGTGCGCAACAAGGCCAACAGATTACTTGGATTTATCTCAAGAAGTATAAGTAACAGAAGTCCAAAAGTTATTTTACAGCTCTATACATCACCAGTGAGGCCTCATTTAGATTATGCTGCTCAGTTTTGGTCCCCTTACTACAGGATGGACATAGACTCATTAGAGAACATACAGAGAAGAATGACTAAAATGATTTACTGTGTAAGGAACCTCCCGTATGAAGATAGACTTGTGCAAGAAAGGTATAAAATACCGACGATATGAAAGTTAAGACACATGTGCAACATCTGGATATCTTTATTGTAGACGTTTCGCCATCCAGTGGCTTTATCAATACAGATTCTAGGACATAATAGGAAGACAGTAGAACTATATACAAAAGATGAGGTAATCAGTCCCTCGGCCTTGGAGTTAGTGTTCACAGCATCGTGGTTACTTTAGTATCTTCTGGTAATGAATTTCATATTTTGGGGCCCTTTATGTGCATAGAGTTTTTACACAGTGTGATATGGACACGAGGTACATCAAAAAGAGATCTGTGTCTTGTGTTATGGTCATGTGTCCTGTTAAGGTTGGTGAGGAGAAGTTTGAGTGGTGGATTTATATTTGCATGTATTGTTCTGTGTATGTAGTAGGCACATGAATAAGTATGGACGTTCTTAATGGTGAGCAGATCTAGACTTTTGAAAATTGGTGGAGTGACAGCCTTGGCTAGAGTTCAGTGATGGGGACCTTGAGGGACATCTCTCCGATGCATGAGTGACAGCCTTGGCCAGATAGATGAAATAACCTGCTGAACTGATAAATAATCTTGAGGTTCATGAAGAGCTTGGAGGAAGCGATCACAGATCGCTTAGTCTCAGCTACGTAAATAACTATAATAAACTTAAGGTTAAGGTTCGTGATTTTGATGCCGCTGTCTTTGGATTAGTGACGACCTGAGCAGTAAAGACTGAGGTCACCTGACTAGGGATTATGTACTTAAGGTTGCGAGGGAATCAAACACTAACTGAAAGAGTTTCTTTCAGGTATATACCTGGAGTCACTTCTGCAGGTCACTGTCCCTGGGCCAGGTCCCAGATAAGGCCTCCTGACTGCTGGCCTGATCGATCAAGTTGTTAGTGTCCATCATCCACAGTCCAACATATGCACCACAACCCGGCTTATCGGGATTTTTTGGTGATCCCTCTCATGCAGCTGATAGCTGCATGATGATAGCTGAGCAAGTTACAGAGGTAATGAACTCACAATTTACAAAGGTAATGAACTCCAGGTAGGTCTTGTAACTTGTCATGATTGTGACTAGACCTACCTGGAGTTCATTACCTTTGTAAATTGTGAGTTCATTACCTTTGTAAATTGTGAATTCATTACCTCTGTAACTTGCTCAGCTATCAAAACTTTGAGGCCCAGTCCCTGGACCCATTATGTACCTCTGTAATCTTTTGACTACCGCCCACAGGATGGGTATGGGGTGCATAATAAACATATTAAACTAAACTAACCTCTCATGCATGAAGAGGGGTAACTCAAGAGCCATTGTTACTGAACACTGAGTTCTCTCTGTGTACTCATCGCTTCCTTGCTTTTCATTGGAGGTATCCTGCACTGTCTTCCTCGCCTCTTGTGTTTATAAGTAGTAATTTCGATATGCAGGATTGGGATCAGTTCCTCCGGCATCTTCTAGGTACACCCTTATATTACTGGGCATGGCTTCAACAAGGTACTGGGAACATTCCTTAGTGATCCAGATCTATGATGACATAATAACATCAACGCAGTTCTTGCACACTGGTAGGCTGCACATTCATGCTGTGAATCTCCCATTCCACTACATCCCAAAAGTTTATGCCAAATTCTGACTCTACCATCTGCATGTTGCAGCAGAAATCGCCATTCGTCAGACCAGGTGACGTTTTTCCAGTCTTTAACTGTCTAGTTTTGGTGAGCCAGTGCCCATTGTAGCCTCAGTCTCCTGCTCTTAGCAGACGCGAGTGGAACCTGGAGTAGTCTTCTGCTGCTGTAACTTATTCACTTTAAGGTTCAACGTATTGTGCATTCAGAGATGCTCTTCTGAATACCACTGTTGAAATACATGGTTATTTGAGTTCCTGTCACCTTCCTGTAAGCTTTAGGCAGTCTGGAGTTTTTGCCCGCAGAACTGGGTGATTTGTGTTTTTCACAAAATTCTCCGTAAAATCTATAGAATGTGTGTAAATAACCCAGATCAGCAAAATTTCTTCTCCATTCTGACGTTAGGTCCGAACAACAACTGAACCTCTTGACCATGACTGCACGCTTTTAGGCAGTGAGGTTCTGCCACATGATTGGCTGTTTAAATATTTGCATTAACGAGTAAGTGTACAGGTGTACCTAATAAAGTGGCCACTGACTGTATGTTCCTGTCTATGTCAGAAATGAAAAATAAGAAAAGTGGGACGAATTCTGTGACGTGAGGGATGGAACTTTTCACTTTAGCAGTTCCTAAGATCAGGGAAAAGAGAGGCCCACCTACATGTACCTCAGGTCAGTTTACAGCTATTGATAAATAGGACACACAAAAAAATCTCAGATCAAAGTTACTTGTGACATGGTCCTTAGACAAATAGATTAAAACGAAAGAAGTCACCAGGCCCTGACGAACTATTTTCAAGGGTGATAGGAGTGTAAGGAAATATTTAGTGAAATATGAGAAATACGATACCTATTTATGAATCTGGAGATTAGTCTAACTTCAATTATGATCAATAAATCATAGCATTGTTTTACAAAGGGGTATTCATGCCTTACAAATTTACTAAACTTTTTCTACAAGGGTGTTTGAGTAGATAGACCAAGATAAAGAATACGATGTGTATTCGAATTTCAGTAAGGCCTTTCATAGAGTTCTCCAGGGAAACTGTTGGAGAAAGTATTAGTCAGCACAAGGATTAGGGTGGAAAACATGTCTCCTGGATCGAGTAATGATTTGATCAAACGGCAACATAGAATTTGCATAAATGGGAAGTAATCAATATGTGAACCCATTACCTGTGGTGTTCCACAAGGGTGAATATTGGGCCTCTTGTTGTTCACCATATACATGAACGATATAACAGAAGGAATTAATAGCAACAGACATATTAAAGGTCTTTTTTTGTCCCATTTCTTCCACTTTTGAGAGAATACAACAGGTATGTGAAAAAGAGACTAAAAATAAATTTCATGAAAATTGGTAGAAAAACATTTTTTTGTACATGACAACTCTTATCTAAATTCTTTCAAATATTGGATATGACCAGAGTGGTTTTGTCACCGGTATGAGGAGATAAATTGTTCTACACCGATAGGAATAATACAATGTATTGTACAAGATACTGGAGTGGAAGCGAAGGACACTTAATCTATTTAGCTAGAATTTCTTGAGGGACGTGAAAAGTTAATCTTGGGTGTGATTTACAGGCGCTTAAATCTAGAAAAGGAATATGGTAAACCTCTGAGGGACGAAATTAATAAGGCATCCAGATACAAAAATGTTTTAGTGGGAGATTTTTAACGTTAGCCAAAATGATTTGAGCAATCTGATAGGAAATCTTGAATCTAGCGAATTTCTAGATACAGCCCAGGACTGATTTTTTAATAACTTGGGACAAAACTAACCATAAGGGAATAACTTTCTTGGCTTTGTTTTTGCTAGCAACTAATCTCCTATTAATAATATTGAGAATAATAATGAGGTTAACGATCAGTTTTAATATATCATGGAATTATCTTAACTCTAATGGTGTCAAGGTATTGTTCCTAGTTGGAATATAAGCAGTCATAGTGACACCCATCACCACCAACCTGACCCACAGGATGACGAGTCAGGTCACACCAGTTCACCCCACCCACCCAGATAATTCCTCAGCCCCATGAAATCGATTAAGCGAAAATAAGATATAAACTTGGTTTTACTTACTGAGGTAATTCTATGATATGTTGAAACTGAGAGATTTGTGATCGCTTTCCCCAAGCTTATTAATCTCAAAATTATTAGAGATTTCTTGTTAGTGAGTACTAAGTCAAACAGGTTATTTCCTGTACTTGGTTCTGTTACAAACTGTTTTAAAAACCAACCCTGGATAGCATCAAGACAATAAACGTACCTCAGGGAAAACTCAAGGTTCTCCCATATATATATATATATATATATATATATATATATATATATATATATATATATATATATATATATATATATATTATATATATATATATATATATAAACACTGATCTCTGGCCGAAAGAGACTCGAACCTACGAACCTTGGAACAAGGTAATCAGTGCTTTACCATCCTCGCCACACTGTAAAGCACTGCATACCTTGTTCCAAGGTTCGTAGGTTCGAGTCTTCTTCGGCCAGAGATCAGTGTTTGTATATATTTCGCCGGCTCTTGCGAATTCCTTGCATATATGTGTGTATATATATATATATATATATATATATATATATATATATATATATATATATATATATATATATATATATATATATATATTATAGATTGGTTATATCACCTTCCGAAATATCCCATGTGTGTATTTCTGTAAATGCTCCAAACATGGCATTCACTTCTGTGGAGAGCCCATCAATATTGTTAACTTTGTCATTGTTATTTGATTTAAAGCCCTGAATGTTTGCAAAAAGGAAACAAGTTGTACAGCTTGAGATGATGTGGTTTGGTGTGTGTTTTGTTACTGTCGTTGGTTATGTATCACTTCGTATGGCACCTAGTGTACTGTTTCTGCACTAATAATTATACACCGGTCTGTAGTACGTTCGACCCCGTTGAGTGTATGACTAATTTGGTTTGTCCCACTTTTGTGCACCACTGTACCACTTGTTGAACCTCTCTGTTTGTCATCCTTCTGGGGTCTGCTCGTTTCCCTTTGCTTCTAAAAAAGAATGCTGTTTATTTTTCATTCCCCTGCTGTCTTCGTAGCGCCGCGTTCCTATCACATGGTGGTCTGGACAGCTTAGATATAACATTCCCTGAGTTTAACACCGCTGGATGGAGGTATCTACATTCCTTCTCAAAGGAACACTCCCCTTTCACATCATTATCTGAAAATTTTCTGCTGTGTTGATAACAGCATTTTCTCACATACAGCCACGTCCCTTTACTGCAGTATTTCCAGATGTCCTGACTACCTACCTTCATTGTGGTAGACTGATTCTCACTTTCTGAGAAGTGATCTCTATTCTTTTGCTTACCTTTCTATCAGGTCTTTCTTTCCAGGCAGTTCTGTTCCTTATTTTCCTGCTACTGTCGTCTCTTCCTCCTCTTTATTATTCTCAGTGTCTTGCATCCTTATTTCCGTCGCTTCTATCCTGTCCTAAGTATCTGTTTCATCTATTTGAACTCTGTGCTCCCCAATTTTACCTTTCCACTCTCTGCATATTTCTGGCAAGCTCCTCAGGAAATTCTTTATACCAACCAGGTTTTATTTTCAATACTTCCTTTATACCTCTCCAGCTTTCTGTCTGTCTAGAGGAAATCCAGAAACAACTATATTCAGCTTTGTATAAGAAACACGAAATTTTTGTACAGCGTATTCCATAGTCAATACACCAGACACACCTGGTGTTGAGAATGCTACACCAGATACACCTGGTGTTGAGAATGCTACACCAGATACACCTGGTGTTGAGAATGTTACACCAGACACACCTGGTGTTGAGAATGCTACACCAGATACACCTGGTGTTGAGAATGCTACACCAGATACACCTGGTGTTGAGAATGCTACACCAGATACACCTGGTGTTGAGAATGTTACACCAGACACACCTGGTGTTGAGAATGCTACACCAGATACACCTGGTGTTGAGAATGTTACACCAGATACACCTGGTGTTGAGAATGTTACACCAGATACACCTGGTGTTGAGAATGTTACACCAGATACACCTGGTGTTGAGAATGTTACACCAGATACACCTGGTGTTGAGAATGTTACACCAGACACACCTGGTGTTGAGAATGTTACACCAGATACACCTGGTGTTGAGAATGTTACACCAGATACACCTGGTGTTGAGAATGCTACACCAGATACACCTGGTGTTGAGAATGCTACACCAGATACACCTGGTGTTGAGAATGCTACACCAGACACACCTGGTGTTGAGAATGCTACACCAGATACACCTGGTGTTGAGAATGCTACACCAGATAAACCTGGTGTTGAGAATGTTACACCAGATACACCTGGTGTTGAGAATGCTACACCAGATACACCTGGTCTTGAGAATGCTACACCAGATAAACCTGGTGTTGAGAATGCTACACCAGATAAACCTGGTGTTGAGAATGCTACACCAGATACACCAGGTGTTGAGAATGTTACACCAGATACACCAGGTGTTGAGAATGTTACACCAGATACACCAGGTGTTGAGAATGCTACACCAGATACACCTGGTGTTGAGAATGCTACACCAGATAAACCTGGTGTTGAGAATGCTACACCAGATACACCAGGTGTTGAGAATGTTACACCAGATACACCAGGTGTTGAGAATGCTACACCAGATACACCAGGTGTTGAGAATGCTACACCAGATACACCTGGTGTTGAGAATGCTACACCAGATACACCAGGTGTTGAGAATGCTACACCAGATACACCTGGTGTTGAGAATGCTACACCAGATACACCAGGTGTTGAGAATGTTACACCAGATACACCAGGTGTTGAGAATGTTACACCAGATACACCTGGTGTTGAGAATGTTACACCAGATACACCAGGTGTTGAGAATGCTACACCAGATACACCTGGTGTTGAGAATGTTACACCAGATACACCAGGTGTTGAGAATGTTACACCAGATACACCTGGTGTTGAGAATGCTACACCAGATACACCTGGTGTTGAGAATGCTACACCAGATACACCTGGTGTTGAGAATGTTACACCAGATACACCTGGTGTTGAGAATGTTACACCAGACACACCTGGTGTTGAGAATGCTACACCAGATACACCTGGTGTTGAGAATGCTACACCAGATACACCTGGTGTTGAGAATGTTACACCAGATACACCTGGTGTTGAGAATGTTACACCAGATACACCTGGTGTTGAGAATGTTACACCAGATACACCAGGTGTTGAGAATGTTACACCAGATACACCTGGTGTTGAGAATGCTACACCAGATAAACCTGGTGTTGAGAATGCTACACCAGATACACCTGGTGTTGAGAATGCTACACCAGATACACCTGGTGTTGAGAATGCTACACCAGACACACCTGGTGTTGAGAATGCTACACCAGATACACCTGGTGTTGAGAATGCTACACCAGATACACCTGGTGTTGAGAATGCTACACCAGATACACCTGGTGTTGAGAATGCTACACCAGATACACCTGGTGTTGAGAATGCTACACCAGATGCACCTGGTGTTGAGAATGCTACACCAGACACACCTGGTGTTGAGAATGCTACACCAGATACACCTGGTGTTGAGAATGCTACACCAGACACACCTGGTGTTGAGAATGCTACACCAGACACACCTGGTGTTGAGAATGCTACACCAGATACACCTGGTGTTGAGAATGCTACACCAGATACACCTGGTGTTGAGAATGCTACACCAGACACACCTGGTGTTGAGAATGCTACACCAGATACACCTGGTGTTGAGAATGCTACACCAGATACACCTGGTGTTGAAAATATTGCATTTCACACACACTTGAAGTTGGTAATGTTAATCTTGACACATCTGGTGTTGAGAATGTTGTACTAGATACAACTGGTGTAGGAATGTTGATACCACCAGCTGACCATCATGCCGGTGATACCACCAGCTGGCCATCATGCCGGTGATACCACCAGCTGGCCATCATGCCGGTGATACCACCAGCTGACCATCATGCCGGTGATACCACCAGCTGACCATCATGCCGGTGATACCACCAGCTGACCATCATGCCGGTGATACCACCAGCTGACCATCATGCCGGTGATACCACCAGCTGACCATCATGCCGGTGATACCACCAGCTGGCCATCATGCCGGTGATACCACCAGCTGACCATCATGCCGGTGATACCACCAGCTGACCATCATGCCGGTGATACCACCAGCTGACCATCATGCCGGTGATACCACCAGCTGACCATCATGCCGGTGATACCACCAGCTGGCCATCATGCCGGTGATACCACCAGCTGACCATCATGCCGGTGATACCACCAGCTACCCATCATGCTAGTGATACCACCAGCTGGCCATCATGCCGGTGATACCACCAGCTACCCATCATGCTAGTGATACCACCAGCTGGCCATCATGCCGGAGATACCACCAGCTACCCATCATGCTAGTGATACCACCAGCTGGCCATCATGCCGGTGATACCACCAGCTGGCCATCATGCCGGTGATACCACCAGCTGACCATCATGCCGGTGATACCACCAGCTACCCATCATGCTAGTGATACCACCAGCTGGCCATCATGCCGGTGATACCACCAGCTACCCATCATGCTAGTGATACCACCAGCTGGCCATCATGCCGGAGATACCACCAGCTACCCATCATGCTAGTGATACCACCAGCTGGCCATCATGCCGGTGATACCACCAGCTGGCCATCATGCCGGTGATACCACCAGCTACCCATCATGCTAGTGATACCACCAGCTGGCCATCATGCCGGAGATACCACCAGCTACCCATCATGCTAGTGATACCACCAGCTGGCCATCATGCCGGTGATACCACCAGCTGGCCATCATGCCGGTGATACCACCAGCTGGCCATCATGCCGGTGATACCACCAGCTGACCATCATGCCGGTGATACCACCAGCTGGCCATCATGCCGGTGATACCACCAGCTACCCATCATGCTAGTGATACCACCAGCTGGCCATCATGCCGGAGATACCACCAGCTACCCATCATGCTAGTGATACCACCAGCTGGCCATCATGCCGGTGATACCACCAGCTGGCCATCATGCCGGTGATACCACCAGCTACCCATCATGCTAGTGATACCACCAGCTGGCCATCATGCCGGAGATACCACCAGCTACCCATCATGCTAGTGATACCACCAGCTGGCCATCATGCCGGTGATACCACCAGCTGGCCATCATGCCGGTGATACCACCAGCTACCCATCATGCTAGTGATACCACCAGCTACCCATCATGATGGTAATACCACCAACTATCCATCATGCTAGTGATACCACCAGCTACCCATCATACAAGTGATACCACCAGCTACCCATCATACTAGTGATACCACCAGCTACCCATCATGCTGGTGATACCACCAGCTACCCATAATGCTGGTGATATCACCAGCTGCCCACGATGCTGGTGATACCACCATCTCCCCATCATGCTAGTGATACCACTTCCTCCCCATCATACTAGTGATAGCTCCAGTCGGCCATCATCATGGTGATACCACCAACTGCAAATCATGCTGGTGATACCACCAACTGCAAATCATGCTGGTGATACCACCAGCTGCCCTTCATAATGGTGATACTACTAGCTGGCCATCATGATGTGATACCACCAGATGCCCATCATAATGGCGGTACCACCAGCTGCCCATCATGATAGTGATACCACCAGCAGCCCATCATGATGGTGGTACCATCAGCTGGCCATAATGCTGGTGATACCACCAACTGGCTATCATGATGGTATCACCAGCTGCCAATCATCACGGTGACACCACCATCTTCCCCATCATGATAGTGATACCACCAACTGAGGCAGGTGAGGGAGACAAGTGAATTAAGAGGTAGGTGAGACAGACAAGTGAATCATGAGGCAGATGATTCAGACAAGTGAATCAAGAGGCAGGTGAGGCAGACAGGTGAATCACGAGGCAGGTGAGGCAGACAGGTGAATCACGAGGCAGGTGAGGCAGACAGGTGAATACTGAGGCAGATGATTCAGACAAGTGAATCAAGAGGCAGGTGAGGCAGACAGGTGAATCACGAGGCAAATGATTCAGACAAGTGAATCACGAGGCAGGTGAGGCAGACAGGTGAATCACGAAGCAGATGATTCAGACAAGTGAATCAAGAGGCAGGTGAGGCAGACAAGTGAATCACGAGGCAGGTGAGGCAGACAGGTGAATCACGAGGCAAATGATTCAGACAAGTGAATCACGAGGCAGGTGAGGCAGACAAGTGAATCACGAGGCAGGTGAGGCAGACAGGTGAATCACGAGGCAGGTGAGGCAGACAGGTGAATCACGAGGCAGATGATTCAGACAAGTGAATCAAGAAGCAGGTGAGGCAGACAAGTGAATCACGAGGCAGGTGAGGCAGACAGGTGAATCATGAGGCAAATGATTCAGACAAGTGAATCAAGAGGCAGGTGAGGCAGACAAGTGAATCACGAGGCAGGTGAGGCAGACAGGTAAACCACGAGACAGGTGAGGCAGACAGGTGAATCATGAGGCAGATGATTCAGACAAGTGAATCACGAGGCAGGTGAGGCAGACAAGTGAATCACGAGGCAGGTGAGGCATACAAATGAATCACGAGGCAGGTGAGGCAGACAGGTGACTCACGAGGCAGGTGAGGCAGACAGGTGAATCATGAGGCAGATGATTCAGACAAGTGAATCACGAGGCAGGTGAGGCATACAAGTGAATCACGAGGCAGGTGAGGCAGACAAGTGAATCACGAGGCAGGTGAGGCAGACAGGTGAATCACGAGGCAGGTGAGGCAGACAGGTGAATCATGAGGCAGGTGAGGCAGACAAGTGAATCACGAGGGGGGTGAGGCATACAAGTGAATCACGAGGCAGGTGAGGCAGACAAGTGAATCACGAGGCAGGTGAGGCAGACAAGTGAATCACGAGGCAGGTGAGGCAGACAAGGGAATCACGAGGCAGATGATCCAGACAATTGAATCACGAGGCAGGTGAGGCAGACAAGTGAATCACGAGGCAGGTGAGGTAGACAAGTGAATCACGATGCAGGTGAGGCAGACAGGTGAATCACGAGGCAGATGATTCAGACAAGTGAATCAAGAAGCAGGTGAGGCAGACAAGTGAATCACGAGGCAGGTTAGGCAGACAGGTGAATCATGAGGCAAATGATTCAGACAAGTGAATCACGAGGCAGGTGAGGCAGACAAGTGAATCACGAGGCAGGTGAGGCAGACAAGGGAATCACGAGGCAGATGATCCAGACAATTGAATCACGAGGCAGGTGAGGCAGACAAGTGAATCACGAGGCAGGTGAGGTAGACAAGTGAATCACGATGCAGGTGAGGCAGACAGGTGAATCACGAGGCATATGATTCAGACAAGTGAATCAAGAAGCAGGTGAGGCAGACAAGTGAATCACGAGGCAGGTTAGGCACACAGGTGAATCATGAGGCAAATGATTCAGACAAGTGAATCACGAGGCAGGTGAGGCAGACAGGTGACTCACGAGGCAGGTGAGGCAGACAGGTGAATCATGAGGCAGATGATTCACACAAGTGAATCACGAGGCAGGTGAGGCATACAAGTGAATCACGAGGCAGGTGAGGCAGACAAGTGAATCACGAGGCAGGTGAGGCAGACAGGTGAATCACGAGGCAGGTGAGGCAGACAGGTGAATCATGAGGCAGGTGAGGCAGACAAGTGAATCACGAGGGGGGTGAGGCATACAAGTGAATCACGAGGCAGGTGAGGCAGACAAGTGAATCACGAGGCAGGTGAGGCAGACAAGTGAATCACGAGGCAGGTGAGGCAGACAAGTGAATCACGAGGCAGGTGAGGCAGACAGGTGAATCACGAGGCAGGTGAGGCAGACAGGTGAATCATGAGGCAGATGATTCAGACAAGTGAATCACGAGGCAGGTGAGGCAGACAAGTGAATCACGAGGCAGGTGAGGCAGACAAGTGAATCACGAGGCAGGTGAGGCAGACAAGTGAATCACGAGGCAGGTGAGGCAGACAGATGAATCACGAGGCAGGTGAGGCAGACAGGTGAATCACGAGGCAGGTGAGGCAGACAAGTGAATCGCGAGGCAGGTGAGGCAGACAAGTGAATCACGAGGCAGGTGAGGCAGACAAGTGAATCACGAGGCAGGTGAGGCAGACAAGTGAATCACGAGGCAGGTGAGGCAGACAAGTGAATCACGAGGCAGGTGAGGCAGACAAGTGAATCACGAGGCAGGTGAGGGGTAAATGAGAGAGGTGAAGTTACAAGGTGAGGTGAAGGTGGGACCTGGGAAGGTGAAGTGAAGGTGGGACCTGGGAAGGTGAAGTGAAGGAGGGACCTGGGAAGGTGAGGTGAAGGTGGGACCTGGGAAGGTGAAGTGAAGGTGGGACCTGGGAAGGTGAGGTGAAGGTGGGACCTGGGAAGGTGAAGTGAAGGTGGGACCTGGGAAGGTGAGGTGAAGGTGGGACCTGGGAAGGTGAGGTTGAAGGTGGGACCTGGGAAGGTGAGTGAAGGTGGGGGACCTGGGAAGGTGAGGTGAAGGTGGGACCTGGGAAGGTGAGTGAAGGTGGACCTGGGAGGTGGTGAAGGTGGGACTGGAAGGGGGTGAGGGGGACCTGGGAAGGTGAGGTGAAGGTGGGACCTGGGAAGGTGAAGTGAAGGTGGGACCTGGGAAGGTGAGGTGAAGGTGGGACCTGGGAAGGTGAGGTGAAGGTGGGACCTGGGAAGGTGAAGTGAAGGTGGGACCTGGGAAGGTGAGGTGAAGGTGGGACCTGGGAAGGTGAAGTGAAGGTGGGACCTGGGAAGGTGAAGTGAAGGTGGGACCTGGGAAGGTGAAGTGAAGGTGGGACCTGGAAGGTGAAGTGAA
Organism: Cherax quadricarinatus; assembly: GCF_026875155.1. Lineage (NCBI taxonomy): Eukaryota > Metazoa > Arthropoda > Malacostraca > Decapoda > Parastacidae > Cherax > Cherax quadricarinatus. Next base: position 3,252,476 of record NC_069435.1, on the reverse strand, counting down.
GGTGGGACCTGGGAAGTGAGGTGAAGGTGGGACCTGGGAAGGTGAAGTGAAGGTGGGACCTGGGAAGGTGAGGTGAAGGTGGGACCTGGGAAGGTGAGGTGAAGGTGGGACCTGGGAAGGTGAAGTGAAGGTGGGACCTGGGAAGGTGAGGTGAAGGTGGGACCTGGGAAGGTGAAGTGAAGGTGGGACCTGGGAAGGTGAGGTGAAGGTGGGACCTGGGAAGGTGAGGTGAAGGTGGGACCTGGGAAGGTGAGGTGAAGGTGGGACCTGGGAAGGTGAGGTGAAGGTGGGACCTGGGAAGGTGAGGTGAAGGTGGGACCTGGGAAGGTGAAGTGAAGGTGGGACCTGGAAGGTGAGGTGAAGGTGGGACCTGGGAAGGTGAGGTGAAGGTGGGACCTGGGAAGGTGAAGTGAAGGTGGGATCCTGGGAAGGTGAGTGAAGGTGGGACCTGGGAAGGTGAGTGAAGGTGGGACCTGGGAAGGTGAGGTGAAGGTGGGACCTGGGAAGGTGAGGGTGACAAAGGTGAAAGGTGGGACCTGGAAGGTGAGTGAAGGTGGATCTGGGAAGGTGAAGTAGAAGGTGGGACCATGGGAAGGTGAAGTGAGAGGTGGGACCGGGAAGGTGAGGTGAAGGTGGGACCTGGAAGGTGAGGTGAAGGTGGGACCTGGGAAGGTGAGGTGAAGGTGGGACCTGGGAAGGTGAGGTGAAGGTGGGACCTGGGAAGGTGAGGTGAAGGTGGGATCTGGGAAGGTGAAGTGAAGGTGGGACCTGGGAAGGTGAAGTGAAGGTGGGACCTGGGAAGGTGAAGTGAAGGTGGGACCTGGGAAGGTGAAGTGAAGGTGGGACCTGTGGAAGGTGAGGTGAAGGTGGGACCTGGGAAGGTGAGGTGAAGGTGGACCTGGGAAGGTGTGGTGAAGTTGGGACCATGGGAAGGTGAGGTGAGGTGGGAATCAGGGAAGGTGAAGTGAAGGTGGGACCTGGGAAGGTGAGGTGAAGATGGGACCTGGGAAGTGAGGTGAGGTGGGACCTGGGAAGGTGAGTGAAGGTGGACTCTGGGAAGGTGAAGTGAAGGTGGGACCTGGGAAGGTGAAGTGAAGGTGGGACCTGGGAAGGTGAAGTGAAGGTGGGACCTGGGAAGGTGAAGTGAAGGTGGGACCAGGGAAGGTGGAAGTGAAGGTGGGACCTGGAAAGGTGAAGTGAGGTGGGACCTGGGAAGGTGAAGTGAAGGTTGGGACCTGGGAAGGTGAAGTGAAGGTGGGACCTGGAAGGTGAGGTGAAGGTGGGACCTGGGAAGGTGAGGTGAAGGTGGGACCTGGGAGGTGAGTGAAGGTGGGACCTGGAAGGTGAGGTGAAGGTGCGGACCTGGGAAGGTGAGGTGAAGGGGACCTGGAAGGTGAAGTGAAGGTGGACCAGGGAAGGTGAAGTGAAGTTGGGACCTGGGAAGGTGAAAGGACAGGTGGGCACTGGAAAGGTAGCTAAGGTGGACCTGAAAGGTGATGAAGGTGGACCTGGGAAGGTGAGGTGAACGGTGGACCCTGGAATGAGTGAGGTGGGCACCTGGAAGTGAATGAAAGTATGGACCATGGCAGTGAAGTGGAATGGCACCTGGAATGAATGGAAGGTGGTACCTGGTAAGGATGATGAAGTGGGACCTGGAATGAATGTGGTGGTACCGTTGAGGTGAATGTGAAGGGCACCGGAGTGAGTGACGGTGGACCTTGGCAGATGACGTGAAGGTGGGCACCTGGAGGTGAGATGATGTGGGACCAGGAAGACTAGGTCAAGGGGGCACACCTGGAATAAGCTGTAATGGCCTGGGAAGGTGAAATGACGGTGGACCTTGGAGGGTGAAGTGGAGAGGTGGGACCTGGACTTGAGGTGAAGCTGGCACCTGGGAAGGAGGTAAGTGGGACCTGAAGGTGAAGTGAAGGTGGGACCCTGGGAAGGTGAGTGAAGGTGCGACCTTGGAAGGTGATAGGTGAAGGGGTGACTCTGGGAAGGCAGAAATGGAAGGTGGAACCTGGGAAGGAGAAGTGAAGGTGGGACCTGGGAAGGTGAGACAGGAACAACAGTTGAGATTCGCATGGGAAGGTCACCTCAAAGGTCACACCACCATCACCTCTGGCATGATGACTGTGCTGGTCACCTCTGGCATGATGACTGTGCTGGTCACCTCTGGCATGATGACTGTGCTGGGCACCCTGGCAGATTACTGTACTGGTCACCTCTGGCTGAACTGTTCGGCCCTCTGGTATGATGACTGTGCTGGTCACCTTTGGCATGATGACTGTGCTGGTCACCTCTGGCATGATGACTGTGCTGGTCACCTCTTGCATGACTGTGCTGGTCACCTTTGGCATGATGACTGTGCTGGTAACCTCTGGCATGATGACTGTGCTGGTCACCTCTGGCATGATGACTGTGCTGGTCACCTCTGGCATGATGACTCTACTGGTCATCTCAAAGGTCACACCACCATCACCCCTAACATGACTGTACTGGTCATCTCAAATGTCACACCTTCATTTCTAACATGACTGTACTGGTCACCTCTGGCATGATGACTGTACTGGTCACTTCTGGCATGATGACTGTACTGGTCACTTCTGGCATGATGACTGTACTGGTCACTTCTGGCATGATGACTGTACTGGTCACACAGTGACGTTACTGTAACTGACCAGCGATACTGTTATATGGAAGTAGCAAAGGAGCAGTGACAGCAGCAGACGGAAGGCAGCCATAATGGAGCAGGGGCGACATCTGATGGAAGGCAGCCATAATGGAGCAGGGGTGACATCTGATGGAAGGCAGCCATAATGGAGCAGGGGTGACATCTGATGGAAGGCAGCCATAATGGAGCAGGGGTGACATCTGATGGAAGGCAGCCATAATGGAGCAGTGATAACATCAGACGGAAGGCAGCCATAATGGAGCAGTGATAACATCAGACGGAAGGCAGCCATAATGGAGCAGGGGTGACATCTGATGGAAGGCAGCCAAAATGGAGCAGTGGTGACATCTGATGGAAGGCAGCCATAATGGAGCAGTGATAACATCAGACGGAAGGCAGCCATAATGGAGCAGTGATAACATCAGACGGAAGGCAGCCATAATGGAGCAGTGATAACATCAGACGGAAGGCAGCCATAATGGAGCAGTGATAACATCAGACGGAAGGCAGCCATAACGGAGCAGTGATAACATCAGACGGAAGGCAGCCATAATGGAGCAGTGATAACATCAGACGGAAGGCAGCCATAATGGAGCAGGGGTGACATCTGATGGAAGGCAGCCATAATGGAGCAGTGATAACATCAGACGGAAGGCAGCCATAATGGAGCAGTGATAACATCAGACGGAAGGCAGCCATAATGGAGCAGGGGTGACATCTGATGGAAGGCAGCCATAATAGAGCAGTGGTGACATCTGATGGAAGGCAGCCATAATGGAGCAGTGGTGACATCTGATGGAAGGCAGCCATAATGGAGCAGTGGTGACATCTGATGGAAGGCAGCCATAATGGAGCAGTGATAACATCAGACGGAAGGCAGCCATAATGGAGCAGGGGTGACATCTGATGGAAGGCAGCCATAATGGAGCAGTGGTGACATTTGATGGAAGGCAGCCATAATGGAGCAGTGATAACATCAGACGGAAGGCAGCCATAATGGAGCAGTGATAACATCAGACGGAAGGCAGCCATAATGGAGCAGTGGTGACATCTGATGGAAAACAGCAGTAATGAACGAAGTGATAACATGAGATGGAAGGCAGCAGTAATGGACAAGTGATAATAATGGATGGCAGGCAGCAGTGATTGACCAGTAGTAACAAGAGATGGAAGGCAGCAGTAATTTATGTGAAATATATATATATATATGTGTGTGTGTGTGTGTGTGTGTGTGTGTGTGTGGTGTGTGTGTGTGTGTGTGTGTGTGTGTGTGTGTGTGTGTGTGTGTGTGTGTGCATGTGTGTGAGTGTGTAGTGTGTGTGTGCGTGTGTGTGTGCGTGTATGTGCGTGTATGTGTGTGTATGTGTGTATGTGTGTATGTGTGTGTGTGTGTGTGTGTGTGGATGTGGTGGATGTGTGTGTGGATGTGTGTGTGGATTGTGTGTGTATGTGTGTGTGTGTGTGTGTGTCTATGTGTGTGTATGTGTGTGTATGTGTGTGTGTATGTGTGTGGTTGTGTGTGTGTGTGTGTGTACTCACCTATTTGTGGTTGCAGGGGTCGAGTCTTAGCTCCTGGCCCCGCCTCTTCACCGGTTGCTACTGGGCCCTCTCTCTCCCCGCTCCATGAGCTTTATCAAACCTCGTCTTAAAACTGTGTATGGTTCCTGCCTCCACTACGTCATTTTCTATCTAGGCTATTCCACTGCCTTACAACTCTATGACTGAAGAAATACTTCCTAATATCTCTCTGACTCATTTGCGTCTTCAACTTCCAATTGTGGCCTCTTGTTTCTGTGTCCCCTCCCTGGAACATCCTGTCTTTGTCCACCTTGTCTATTCCACGCAGTATTTTATATGTCGTTATCATGTCTCCCCTGACCCTCCTGTCCTCCAGTGTCGTCAGGCCGATTTCCCTTAATCTTTCTTCATAGGACATTCCCCTTAGCTCTGGAACTATCCTTGTGGCAAACCTTTGTACTTTCTCTAGTTTCTTGACGTCCTTTATCAAGTGCGGGTTCCAAACAGGTGCTGCATACTCCAGTATGGGCCTGACATACACGGTGTACAGTGTCTTGAACGATTCCTTACTAAGGTATCGGAATGCTGTTCTCAGGTTTGCCAGGCGCCCATATGCTGCAGCAGTTATCTGATTGATGTGTGCTTCCGGAGACATGCTCGGTGTTATACTTACCCCAAGATCTTTCTCCTTGAGTGAGGTTTGCAGTCTTTGGCCACCTAGCCTATACTCTGTCTGTGGTCTTCTGTGCCCTTCCCCATCTTCATGACTTTGCATTTGGCAGGATTAAATTCGAGAAGCCATTTGCTGACCAGGTGTCCAGTCTGTCCAGGTCTCTTTGAAGTCCTGCCTGGTCCTCATCAGATTTAATTCTCCCTCATTAACTTCACATCATCTGCAAACAGGGACACTTCTGAGTCTAACCCTTCCATCAATGTCGTTCACATATACCAAAAATAGCACTGGTCCTAGGACCGACCCCTGTGGACCCCCGCTCGTCACAGGTGCCCACTGTGATACATCATTACGTCCCATGACTCGTTGTTGCCTCCCTGTCAGGTATTCTCTGATCCATTGCAGTGCCCTTCCTGTTATATGCGCCTGATGCTCTAGCTTCTGCACTAATCTCTTGTGAGGAACTGTGTCAAAGGCCTTCTTGCAGTCCAAGAAGATGCAATCAACCCACCCCTCTCTCTCGTGTCTTACTTCTGTTATTTTATCATAAAACTCCAGAAGGTTTGTGACACAGGATTTGCCTTCCGTGAATCCGTGCTGGTTGGCATTTATACTCTTGTTCAGTTCCAGGTGCTCCACCACTCTCCTCCTGATAATCTTCTCCATAATTTTGCATACTATACACGTCAATGACACAGGTCTATAGTTTAGTGCCTCTTTTCTGTCTCCTTTTTTAAAAATGGGAACTACATTTGCCGTCTTCCATACCTCAGGTAGTTGCCCAGTTTCCAGGGACGTGTTGAAGATTGTGGTAAGTGGCACGCACAGCATATCTGCTCCCTCTCTAAGGACCCACGGGGAGATGTCCGGTCCCATTGCCTTTGAGGTATCGATGTCCCTTAGCAGTTTCTTCACCTCCTCCTCATCTGTATGTATGTCGTCCAACACTTGTTGGTGTATTCCTTGCTGGTGCCCCATCTGGTCTGTCCCCCCAGAGTCCTTCCTGTCTCTACTGTAAATACTTCCTTAAATCTCGTGTTGAGCTCCTCACATACCTCTTGATCGTTTCTTGTGAGTTCTCCACCTTCTTTCCTCAGCCTTATCACCTGGTCCTTGACTGTTGTCTTCCTCCTAATGTGGCTATACAGCAGTTTCGGGTCAGATTTGACTTTCGATGCTAATGTCGTTTCATACTGTCGCTGGGCCTCCCTCCTTATCTGTGCATACTCGTTTCTGGCTCTTCTACTAATCTCCTTGTTTTCCCTGGGTCCTATGCCTCCTGTAACCTTTTCCATTCTCTGTTGCACTTAGTTTTTTGGCTCCCTACACCTTCGGGTAAACCAAGGACTCGTTTTGGTCTTCCTATTATTTCTGTTTCCCTTGGGAACAAAACTTTTCTCTGCCTCCTTGCACTTTGTTGCCACATATTCCATCATCTCGTTTACTGATTTTCCTACCATTTCTCTGTCCCACTGAACCTCCTGCAGGAAGTTTCTCATACCTGTGTAGTCCCCCCCCCCTTTTATAGTTTTGGCCTGTCCCCTTCAGTTCCTGTTACCTTCTCCACTTGTAACTCTACTATATAATCAAAACTCAGAACCACGTGATCGCTAGCTCCAAGGGGCCTCTCGTAAGTGATGTCTTCAATGTCTGAACTGCTCAGGGAGAACACAAGATCCAGTCTTGCTGGCTCATCCTCCCCCTCTCTCTCTGGTTGTGTCCCTGACATGTTGATGCATGAGGTTTTCAAGTACCACATCCATCATCTTGGCTCTCCATGTTTCGGGACCCCCATGTGGCTCCAGGTTTTCCCCAGTCGATCTCCCTGTGGTTGAAATCGCCCATTACCAGTAACTTTGCTCTGCTCGAGTGAGCTCTTCTTGCCACCTCAGCCAGTGTGTCCACCATCACCCTGTTGTTTTCTTCGTACTCCTCTTCTTGGCCTCCTGCAGTTCTGTGGTGGTTATACATCACTCCCAATGACTACTTTAATGTTCTCCGGACTGAATTGTACCTACAATGTAGTCTCTTTCCCCAATCATGTCCATGCCTTCCATTTCCTCAAATCCCCATCGGTGTTTTTATGAGCAGTGCAACCCCTCCTCCCCCTCTACTCCTATCTTTCCTCAGGATCTGATATCCCGTTGGGAAGATTGTGGTCTGTTATTGTCTCAGGCGAGTTTTGTTTCTGTGACTGCTATGATGTCTGGGGATTTTTCACTGATTCTTTCGTTCCACCTCCTCATGTTTATTCATTATTCCATCCTCGTTTGTGTACCAAACTTTCAGTTTCTTTTCTATCATTGTGGTCATGCAAGAATATTGGGTTGGGGAGCGAGAGCCTTGGTGGGGCCTATATGGGGCTGTGGTGTTGGTGGGGTTTTGTGATGATGGGGGTGGGGTCAGAATGCCCATAAGGACAGCTGTTGGGGTGAGGTTTTTGATATGGGGGTTGGTGGCAGAGGGAACAGTGAGTGGGTTGTAGCATAGTTGCTCATTGCGTTGGGAATGTCGTGGTTGGAGTCTTTTGGTGGGAGATTCTGTGGGGTGTGTTTGCCCTTCCTCCTGTGTTTGGGTCCTGCTCATTTTCGTCATTGCCTCTCGTTCCTCCTTGCGTCTCTGTACCCTCTCTTTCAGTGTAGTCCTTTCTTCTTGTGTTCTGTCGCGGTCGAGGTATACTCTCTGGTACCCCTGTTTGTCCCTCAGTCTTGCTTTCTCTTGTAGAATCCTGGTTCGAACTGATTCTTCCTTGAAAGTTACTCTGACAGGCCGTATCCTTCCACTCGCAAACCACCCAATTCCTCTGAAAATTTGTCACCTGGGTCATATTCGCCCTCACCTATTGTTTTCATGATGCCTTCAATCATTTTTTTCTCCTCCTGTTTTATTTCTTCAAAGTTGTCCCCCTTGGCTTCTTGAGCCCGTACACAAAAACTGACCTCGCCCTTTCCTCCTCCCACTGAGTCTCCATCTGCTTCCTCTGAGCATTTTATTTCCTTCCATTGACATGTTCTTGCCTTCAGTCCCTGTCAATCTGAAACTTCTATTCTCAGTGAACTGTCTTTCATGACCAGCTGTCCCTTGCTTACTGCAGTTGGCTGTTAGAATCTCTGCATATAGCAACCTTCATTGTCTTCGGACCTGTCCATTTGATTAGTGTGCTCCTCGTCTTTTCCCTGGCCCCACGGGTCTGATAGGGCCTTCGTGTAACGGCATGTCTCCGTTGTTGCTTACCGTCCCCTTGTCTGCGCCTGACATTGAATTTCCTGATGTCACATCTGAATTGTCATTTGTCTCTCTAATCTGTTTCAGGCTTTGCAGTTTCTCTTCTAAGCACTGTATCCTAGCTTCTGCTGCTAAGACCTTACTTCCCATTTCCTGCACTCTTCAACTATCCGCTCCTCCATTTTCTTACCAAGCTCTACTATCTTCCTTCCCCACTCTTCCTCCCTTTTTTGGAGCTCTAACTCCCAGTCTTTCCTCCCTGGTTCGTCTACCAGATCTCTGGTTTTCCGTCCTCTAGGGCCACCCATTTTTGTGTGTGTGTGTGTGTGTGTGTGTGTGTGTGTGTGTGTGTGTGTGTGTGTGTGTGTGTGTGTGTGTGTGTGTGTGTGTGTTACATTAAATTCAACGTCCGTAACACAACCATTGTCCAGTTCAAACCACCAATCACGTGGAAGCCTGCTGCTACATCAACCAAGATGACGTCACGGGCTGAGTGGCAGACTTCCGGTCACTGGTCGTGACACTGTACATCGTGTATATAATAATGGTGACGGTATATACATGGGTAAAGAAATCTACCCCTGCTGAGTTTACCTTGTCTTTCTTGTGCACTGCTGACTGCTTTGCTTTGCTGACTTAGTTATTACCAAGTGCTGACTTAGTTATTACCAAGTGCTGACTTAGTTACGACCAAGTGCTGACTTAGTTACTGCCAAGTGCTGACTTAGTTACTGCCAAGTGCTGACTTAGTTACTGCCAAGTGCTGACTTAGTTACTACCAAGTGCTGACTTAGTTACTGCCAAGTGCTGACTTAGTTACTGCCAAGTGCTGACTTAGTTACTACCAAGTGCTGACTTAGTTACTACCACGTGCTGACTTAGTTACTACCACGTGCTGACTTAGTTACTACCAAGTGCTGACTTAGTTACTACCACGTGCTGACTTAGTTACTACCACGTGCTGACTTAGTTACTACCAAGTGCTGACTTAGTTACGACCAAGTGCTGACTTAGTTACTACCAAGTGCTGACTTAGTTACGACCAAGTGCTGACTTAGTTACGACCAAGTGCTGACTTAGTTACGACCAAGTGCTGACTTAGTTACGACCAAGTGCTGACTTAGTTACGACCAAGTGCTGACTTAGTTACGACCAAGTGCTGACTTAGTTACGACCAAGTGATGACTTAGTTACGACCAAGTGATGACTTAGTTACGACCAAGTGATGACTTAGTTACGACCAAGTGCTGACTTAGTTACGACCAAGTGCTGACTTAGTTACGACCAAGTGCTGACTTAGTTACGACCAAGTGCTGACTTAGTTACGACCAAGTGCTGACTTAGTTACGACCAAGTGCTGACTTAGTTACGACCAAGTGCTGACTTAGTTACGACCAAGTGCTGACTTAGTTACGACCAAGTGCTGAAAGACTTTAGACTACCACCTGTGCTCAAACCGCGGTCCGTAAATTGACAGTCCGACGCTGTACCGTCAAGGCCAGGAGTCTCCGAACTGCAGCTCGCAGGACACATGCGGCTCGCAGGACACATGCGGCTCGCACGACACATGCGGCTCGCACGACACATGCGGCTCGCACGACACATGCGGCTCGCACTACACATGCGGCTCGCACTACACATGCGCTCGCACGACACATGCAGCTCGCACGACACATGCGGCTCGCACTACACATGCGGCTCGCAGGACACATGCGCTCGCACGACACATGCAGCTCGCACGACACATGCGGCTCGCACTACACATGCGGCTCGCAGGACACATGCGGCTCGCACGACACATGCGGCTCGCACTACACATGCGGCTCGCACGACACATGCGGCTCGCACGACACATGCAGCTCGCACTACACATGCGGCTCGCACGACACATGCGGCTCGCACGACACATGCGGCTCGCACGACACATGCGGCTCGCACGACACATGCGGCTCGCACTACACATGCGGCTCGCACTACACATGCGGCTCGCACTACACATGCGGCTCGCACTACACATGCGGCTCGCACGACACATGCGGCTCGCACGACACATGCAGCTCGCACGACACATGCAGCTCGCACGACACATGCGGCTCGCACGACACATGCATCTCGCACGACACATGCGGCTCGCACGACACATGCAGCTCGCACGACACATGCGGCTCGCACGACACATGCGGCTCACACGACACATGCGGCTCGCACGACACATGCGGCTCGCACGACACATGCGGCTCGCACGACACATGCGGCTCGCACGACACATGCAGCTCGCACGACACATGCGGCTCGCACGACACATGCGGCTCGCACGACACATGCGGCTCGCACGACACATGCGGCTCGCACGACACATGCGCTCGAAACGACACATGCGGCTCGCACGACACATGCGGCTCGCACGACACATGCGGCTCGCACGACACATGCGGCTCGCACGACACATGCGGCTCGCACTACACATGCGGCTCGCACGACACATGCGGCTCGCATGATACATGCGGCTTGCACGACACATGCGGCTCGCACGACACATGCGGCTCGCACGACACATGCGGCTCGCACGACACATGCGGCTCGCACTACACATGCGGCTCGCACTACACATGCGCTCGCACGACACATGCAGCTCGCACGACACATGCAGCTCGCACGACACATGCAGCTCGCACGACACATGCGGCTCGCACTACACATGCGGCTCGCAGGACACATGCGCTCGCACGACACATGCGGCTCGCACGACACATGCGGCTCGCACTACACATGCGGCTCGCACGACACATGCGGCTCGCACGACACATGCGTCCCCCAGCATCTTCAAATATTTATAAAGAGTAAAACTAATAAATCCTCATTTTCAGTCACTTCAAATTAAGGATTTCGTAATAATTTATATGTCAAAATTTGTTCAAATTTTAGATATAATCTTTTCATTTTTCAGATACAATCTTCAGTTATGGAAGGAAAATGGAAAGGAACAGTGCAGTGTGGGAGCCGCTTGTTTAATGAAGAATGGGGCGTAAAGTACTTCTTTATCTGGTGAAAAACCTTGTGTGTTGTATGCCACGAAACTGTTGCAATTTTGAAGACGTACAATGTACATCTGCACTATGAGACCAAACACAAACCAAGTTATTCCTATTTCCACAGGAACACAGAGTGTGGAAAATTCTGAATTCATGCAAAGCAGGTTGCTTTACCAACAAGTTTTTTACACAGAAGACAGCTGAAAAATGATACATTAATCATGGCCAGTTACAAAGTAGTTTATGCGTTAACTAGAAGAGGAAAGCCATTCATCGATGGAGATGTGATCAGAATGTATAATGGAAGCAGTGGCAGAGTCAAGCACAGAAAAAGCAAATACGTTCAAAATCCTCAGTTTTGTGCCATATACTGTTGCTCATAGAACTGAGGATAAAAGAAGCAATATTATTTTTTATTTATTTATTAACACATCGGCCGTTTCCTACCAAGGCAGGGTGGCCCGAAAAAGAGAAACTTTCATCATTCACTCCATCACTGTCTTGCAGAGACGTGCTTACATTACAGTGCCTGCACTCTGAGGGAGTGCAGGCACTGTACTTCCCATCTCCAGGACTCAAGCTCGGTCTGCCGGTTTCCCTGAATCCTTTCATAAATGTTATCTTGCCCACACTCCAACAGCACGTCAAGTCCTAAAACCATTTGTAGCTATTCATTCTTATCTAACACGGTTACGCATGCTTGCTAGAAGTCCAAGCCCCTCAGATATAAAACCTCCTTTACCCCCTCCCTCCAACCTTTCCTAGGCCGACCAATACCCTTCCTTCCCTCCACTACAAATTTATACACTCTCGAAGTCATTCTATTTCGTTCCATCCTCTCTACATGTCCGAACCACCTCAATAACCACTCCTGGATAATAGTTTTGGTAATCCCATGCATTATATTCAAACCACACATTGCCCTCAGACACGACATCTCCACTGCCTCCAGCCTTCTCCTTGTTGCAACATTCACCACCCATGCCTCACACCCATATAAGAGTGCTGGTATAATTACACTTTCATACATTCCCCTCTTTGCTTCCATGGATAAAGTTCTTTGTCTCCACAGACTCCTCAGTGCACCACTCACCTTTCTCCTCTCGTCTTTCTATGATTCACTTCATCTTTCATAGACCCATCTGCTGACACACGTTCACTCCCAAATATCTGAAAACATTCACCTCCTCGATATGCTCTCCTCTAATCTGTTATCCAATTTTTCGTTACCTAATTTTTTTTGTTATCCTCATCACTTTACTCTTTCCTATATTCACTTTTAATTTTCTTCTTTTACATACCCTACCAAACTCATCAACTGACCTCTGAAACTTCTCTTCAGAATCTCCCAAAAGCACAGTGTCATCAGCAAAGAGCAACTGTGACAACTCCCACTTTATGTTACATTCTTTATCTTTTAACCCGAAACCTCTTGCCAACACCCGAGCATTCACTTTTCTTACAACCCCATCTGTAAATATATTTAATATGAATGTCTAAGTCCTGCTTTTACTGGGAAATAATCTCCCTCTCTCCTACATACTCTAATCTGAGCCTCACTATCCTCGTAAAAACTCTTCACTGATTTCAATAACCTTCCTGCTATTCCATACATTTGCAACATCTGCCACATTGCCCCCCTATCCGCCCTATCATATGCCTTTTCCAAATGTATAAATGCCACAAAACCCTCTTTACCATTATCAAAATACTGTTCACCTAAATGTTTCACTGTAAACACTTGGTCCACACACCCCCTATCCTTCCTAAAGCCTCCTTGTTCGTCTGCTGTTCTGCTCTCCATCTTACTCATAATTCTTTCAATAATAACTGTACCTTTACACTTTACAGGTATACTCAACAGACTTATTCCCCTATAATTCTTACACACTCTTTTTTTTTTTTACCCTTTGCCTTTATACAAAGGAAGTATTCATGCTCTCTGCCTGTCCCTAGGTGCCTTACCCATTCCATACATTTCTTAAATAAAAACACTAACCACTTATTTCTCCTCTTTTTCTTAAAATATGTATTACCTATAACCAAACCCCTTTCTATATAAAGTTCAATCAAAGGGCCACCATTATCATTTACACCTGGCACCCCAAACTTACCTACCATATATATATATATATATATATATAATATATATATATATATATATATATATATATATATATATATATATATATATATATATATATATATATATATATATGTCGTGCCGAATAGGCAGAACTTGCTATCTTGGCTTAAATAGCAACGCTCATCTTGCCACATAGGACAAGTGCAAATTTGTGTATGCAATAATTTCGCCAAAATCATTCTGAATCTAGCGAAAAAATATATTTCACTGTGTTTGTTTAGTATTAAATTATTGTAAACAAATCTAAAATATATTTAGTTGGGTTAGGCTAAAATAAATTGTTCTTGTTATAATAAGGTTGGTCGCTACTTTATCATACCTCTGCTTAAAGCTATGTATGGATCCTGTCTCCACTACATCGCTTCCCAAACTATTCCACTTCCTGATTATTCTGTGGCTGAAGAAATACTTCCTAACATCCCTGTGATTCATCTGTGTCTTCAACTTCCAACTGTGTCCCTTCTTGCTGTGTCCCATCTCTGGAACATCCTGTCTTTGTCCATGTCAATTCCTCTCAGTATTTTATATGTCGTTATCATGTCCCCCCTATCTCTCCTGTCCTCCAGTGTCGTCAGGTTGATTTCCCTTAACCTCTCCTCGTAGGACATACCTCTTAGCTCTGGGACTAGTCTTGTTGCAAACCTTTGCACTTTCTCTAGTTTCTTTACATGCTTGGCTAGGTGTGGGTTCCAGACTGGTGCCGCATACTCCAATATGGGCCTAATGTACACGGTGTACAGGGTTCTGAACGATTCCTTATTAAGATGTCGGAATGCTGCTCTGAGGTTTGCTAGGCGCCCATATGCTGCAGCAGTTATTTGGTTGATGTGTGCTTCAGGAGATGTGCCTGGTGTTATACTCACCCCAAGATCTTTTTCCTTGAGTGAGGTTTGTAGTCTCTGGCCCCCTAGACTGTATTCCATCTGCAGTCTTCTTTGCCCTTCCCCAATCTTCATGACTTTGCATTTGGTGGGGTTGAACTCCAGGAGCCAATTGCTGGACCAGGTCTGCAGCCTGTCCAGATCCCTTTGTAGTTCTGCCTGTTTTTCGATCGAATGAATTCTTCTCATCAACTTCACGTCATCTGCAAACAGGGACACTTCGGACTCTATTCCTTCCGTCATGTCGTTCACAAATACCAGAAACAGCACTGGTCCTACGACTGACCCCTGTGGGACCCCGCTGGTCACAGGTGCCCATTCTGACATCTCGCCACGTACCATGACTCGCTGCTGTCTTCCTGACAAGTATTCCCTGATCTATTGTAGTGCCTTTCCTGTTATCCCTGCACTAATCTCTTGTCTGGAACTGTGTCAAACACCTTCTTGCAGTCCAAGAAAATGCAATCCACCCACCCCTCTCTCTTGTTTTACTGCTGTCACCATGTCATAGAACTCCAGTAGGTTTGTGACACAGGATTTCCTGTCCCTGAAACCATGTTGGCTGTTGTTGATGAGATCATTCCTTTCTAGGTGTTCCACCACTCTTCTCCTGATAATCTTCTCCATGACTTTGCATACTATACATGTCAGTGACACTGGTCTGTAGTTTAGTGCTTCATGTCTGTCTCCTTTTTTAAAGATTGGGGCTACATTTGCTGTCTTCCATTCCTCAGGCAATTTCCCTGTTTCGATAGATGAATTGAATATTCTTGTTAGGGGTACACATAGCGCCTCTGCTCCCTCTCTCAGGACCCATGAAGAGAGGTTATCCAGCCCCATTGCCTTTGAGGTATCTAGCCCACTCAGAAGCCTCTTCACTTCTTCCTCAGTTGTGTGTACTGTGTCCAGCACTTGGTGGTGTACCCCCACCTCTCCGTCATTCTGGAGCCCCTTCTCTCTCCTCTGTGAACACTTCTTTGAATCTCTTGTTGAGTTGTTCACATACTTCATGGTCATTTCTTGTCTCTCCTCCTTCCTTCCTTAGCCTGATTACCTGGTCCTTGACTGTTGTTTTCCTCCTGATGTGGCTGTATAACAGCTTCGGGTCAGATTTGACTTTTGCTGCTATGTCGTTTTCATATTGTCGTTGCGCCTCCCTTCTTATCCGTGCATATTCATTTCTGGCTCTATGACTGCTCTCCTTATTCTCCTGGGTCCTTTGCCTTCTGTGTTTCTTCCATTCCCTAGCACACTTGGTTTTTGCCTCCCTGCACCTTTGGGTGAACCATGGGCTCATCCTGGCTTTTTCATTATTACTGTTGCCCTTGGGTACAAACCTCTCCTCAGCCTCCTTGCACATGGTTGCTACATATTCCATCATCTCATTAACTGGCTTTCCTGCCAGTTCTCTGTCCCACTGAACCCTTTCAGGAAGTTCCTCATTCTCGTGTAGTCCCCTTTCTTGTAGTTTGGCTTCATTCGCCCTGGCCTTCCTGCTTCTCCCTCCACTTGTAGCTCTACTGTGTATTCGAAGCTTAAAACCACATGATCGCTGGCCCCAAGGGGTCTTTCATATGTGATGTCCTAAATATCTGCACTACTCAAGGTGAATACTAGGTCCAGTATTGCTGGTTCATCCTCTCCTCTCTCTCTTGTAGTGCCCCTTACGTTTTGGTACATGAAGTTTTCCAGTACCACCTCCATCATCTTAGCCCTCCATGTATCTTGGCCCCCATGTGGCTCCAAGTTCTCCCAATCGATTTCCTTGTGGTTAAAGTCACCCATGATCAGGAGCTTTGCCTTGCATGCATGAGCTCTTCTGGCCACTGCAGCCAGTGTGTTAACCATCACTCTATTGCTCTCATCATACTCTTGCCTTGGCCTCCTGCTGTTCTGTGGTGGGTTATACATCACTGCAATTACCACTTTGGGACCTCCAGAGTGAAGCATTTCTGCTATGTAATTGCTTGCTTCTCCGCTGTCTCCTCTCTCCAGCTCATCAAAATTCCATCGGTTTTTGAGCAATGCCACTCCTCCACCCCTCCCTGTTCCCTCTGTCTTTCCTCAGGATTTGGTATCCAGTTGGAAAGATGGCATCTGTTATCATACCTGTAAGCTTGGTTTCTGTGAGAGCTATGATGTCAGGTGATGCCTCTTTGACTCTTTCGTGCCACTCCTCCCACTTATTTGTTATTCCATCAGCGTTTGTGTACCATACCTTCAGTTTCCTCTCCAACACTGTGGTTTGGGGGGCCTGTGAGGGTAGGAGACCTGGTAGTGTACTGTGGGATTCTATAGCTGGTTGTTGGGTGGAAGCTGTGAGTATGGATTGTAGTTTGTGTTGGGATGGTGTGATAGGTTGTGAGATTCTGAGGATGGTTCTGTGTGTGCTTGCCCTTGCTGCTCTGTCCTGCTCTGATTGACTTCTGCTGGTTCTGTCCTTGTCTCCTTTCCTAGCTCCTTTCGCTTTTTTGTCCTCTCCCTCAGCTGCTGTCATTCTGTTTGTGTTCTGTCTCTGTCTAGGAACACCCTCTTGTACTCTTCCGAGTACTTCAACCGTGGTTTCTCTTGAAGGATCCTGTTCCGCACTGTTTCTGTCCTGAGAATCAGCGTGATCGGTTGTTTCCTCCTCTTCAAGCTCCCCCCTATTATCTGAAAATTTACAATCTCGTCCATGTCTTCACCTATTTCTGTGATGTTCTCAATCTCCTTTCTTTCTACCTGCCGTCTTTCAGTGTGTGTCCTTTACTCTCTCTCCTGAAGCCCATGGATAAACATTGATTTTGCCCTTTCCTCCTCCCATTGCCTCTCCCTCTGTGACTCTGGTTCCCGTCTCTACGTGGTCATTTTCACCCTTGTTTTTTCCAGTGGCTCTTGGTAGCATGGTTGTGCCTCTGCATTTGACCTATCACCCTCTCCATCTGCATCCAGCTGCTCTCCCCTTTCACTCCTTGGCTCTTCTTGGCAGGCTGATATGACCTTAGCATAATTCATATCTCCTTCCTTCTGGTTCGGCCTCTCAGCTTCATATGCTGTGTCTTCTCTGGCCAATGCCCCTGCAACTCGCTTCAGCCTGTTTACCACATCTTCTAGGACCCTTATCCTGGCTACTGTAGTTTCGACTTGTGCCTGCCAATTCTTCTTCTCCTCCTCCAACTTCTTTTCTAATTTCACAGAAAGCTCTGTCCCCATTTTTTCAGAAAGCTCTCCTAATTTTCTCTGCCACTCTTGTTCCATCCTTTTTCGCTGCTCCTCCATCCACTCCTTCCTACCAGAACCCTTCTCATTTGATCCCTGGTTCCTTCCACTCCCCACCATATTTTCTTTTGTTTTTTTTTCCTTTTTTCCCTTTTCTTCCCTTTCTTTTTTTTAAAGAGAAAAGAGAATGGAAAGGTAGAGAGAGAGAGGGAAAGAGAGAGAATTATTATTATTATAATAAAAAAAGAAGTGCTAAGCCAAAAGAGAGAGAAGAGAAAGGTAGAAGGAGAGAGGGGGAGTGAGAAGGGAAAACGAGGGAGAGAGAGTGAGAGAGAGCAAGAGAGAGAGAGGGGAGAGAGGGGGCAAAGAGAGGGGAGAGAGAGGAGGAGAGACAGGGGAGAAGGGGGAGAGAGGGGGGAGGTGGAAGAGAGGGGGAGAGAGAGAGGAGGAGGGGAGAGAGAGAGAGAGAGAGAGAGATGGGAAATGGGAGAGGGGAGAGATAATGAGAGGGGAGAGATGTTAGAGGGGAGAAATGGGAGAGGGGAGAGATGAGAGAGGGGAGAGAGATAGGTGAGGGAGAGAGATAGTAAAGAGATAGGTAGATAGGTAGAGAGATAGGTAGAGAGAGATAGGTAGAGAGAGAGATAGGTAGAGAGAGAGATAAGTAGAGAGATAGGTAGAGAGAGATAGGTAGAGAGAGATAGGTACTGAGAGAGAGAAAGAGGGGGGGGGGATAGCAGATAGTGGAATGTTAGAGGGAGGGATATCAGGTCAGTTTACAGGAAGGTGTGAAATCCTGTGCATGTACTCACCTATTTGTACTCACCTATTTGTGGTTGCAGGGGTCGAGTCCTAGCTCCTGGCCCCGCCTCTTCACCGGTTGCTACTAGGCCCTCTCTCTCCCCGCTCCATGAGCTTTATCAAACCTCGTCTTAAAACTGTGTATGGTTCCTGCCTCCACTACATCATTTTCTAGGCTATTCCACTGCCTTACAACTCTATGACTGAAGAAATACTTCCTACTATCTCTCTGACTCATTTGTGTCTTCAACTTCCAATTGTGGCCTCTTGTTTCTGTGTCCCCTCCCCGGAACATCCTGTCTTTGTCCACCTTGTCTATTCCACGCAGTATTTTATATGTCGTTATCATGTCTCCCCTGACCCTCCTGTCCTCCAGTGTCGTCAGGCCGATTTCCCTTAATCTTTCCTCATAGGACATTCCCCTTAGCTCTGGAACTAACCTTGTCGCAAACCTTTGTACTTTCTCTAGTTTCTTGACGTGCTTTATCAAGTGCGGGTTCCAAACAGGTGCTGCATACTCCAGTATGGGCCTGACATACACGGTGTACAGTGTCTTGAATGATTCCTTACTAAGGTATCGGAATGCTGTTCTCAGGTTTGCCAGGCGCCCATATGCTGCAGCAGTTATCTGATTGATGTGTGCTTCCGGAGACATGCTCGGTGTGATACTCACCCCAAGATCTTTCTCCTTGAGTGAGGTTTGCAGTCTTTGGCCACCTAGCCTATACTCTGTCTGTGGTCTTCTGTGCCCCTCCCCCATCTTCATGACTTTGCATTTGGCAGGATTAAATTCGAGAAGCCATTTGCTGGACCAGGTGTCCAGTCTGTCCAGGTCTCTTTGAAGTCCTGCCTGGTCCTCATCAGATTTAATTCTCCTCATTAACTTCACATCATCTGCAAACAGGGACACTTCTGAGTCTAACCCTTCCATCATGTCGTTCACATATACCAAAAATAGCACTGGTCCTAGGACCGACCCCTGTGGGACCCCGCTCGTGTGTGTGTGTGCGTGTGTACGACAGCTTTTACAAATGCCTGACCGCTTGTTCCTGTGTGTGTGTGTGTGCTCCCACTTCTAAGTATTCATACTGCTAATAAATACCAGTAGTAATACCAGTAATTCTAAAACTTACCAATAGTAATTTTAACACTTATCAATTCTACTTATAAATGCAGAAATTAACTAGGTTGTAAAATTTAGCTTGTCTCATCTTCAACAAGTGTCTGACGTTATCCCTCGTTAGACCGCTTTACTCCTCACTCTCTCGTCAACACTATCTTCACCTTATCTATGCTATTTCTACTCCAATTCTGGTAATAGCTTGCAGGAGTGAGTGACCAGTATCTAACAGTGATGCAGAGAGCAGAATCTGACAACATGCAACCTCAATAGGTGAGCAATACTTGCGCTGGCAGCGGAGCGATGACAAGTTGCCAGATGCTGATGACGTAGCCTTCTATCACTATTTTGAAAATCCTTCAACCGTGATGTTTATAACCATGCTCATACATCTCGCGTTCCTCAAGTGATTTCACTTCTCACTTACGATAGAATACACTTTACATTCGGTGGTTACACTTTATATGTATAATGGCACACAGCTGTTGTGACGTCACTGCTTCAACAGGCCTACTCCTGCCGCCTTCCCTTGTTATATATTTTATATTTCCTTTTTCCTTTTGCTTATTAACTTTTTCACTCTCACTGTATGGTGCCCCACATTTCACTTGTTAACCAGTCTCACGTAACTCTTGAACACCCGCTTCCACACTCACTTTGATCTTTGTATATTTGAATCTGTGTGGCAACAGGTGCCTACTAGACCCCTAACGGTTTGGCACTTTCAAATATTAATGATTTCAAGCTTCCTCTCGACTTTTTTTTAACTAATAACTTTAGTTATCACTCGTAGGATTGTTCACTAACATTGTCACTACCACTGATTACTGCTAGCATTTATTGTGCGCCTTAAAAACACTAAGGTTCTCGGAGCCTTGTGCATCTACGTCTGCGTGACTGTGTGTGTGTGTGTGTGTGTGTGTGTGTGTGCACTACATTTGCGAACAGGTGTTCATAATGCAGAGCATGAAGACTGAAATCTTCAGTACAAGATCTTTCACACTCTCTGTGCGTCGTCAGGAGCTATGCAGTGCTACACGATTAGCAACAGATAGTAGGGGAAAAATTCTCTCTGAGGCAGTGCTGAAGTACAAAGTGTCAGGCCATGGCACAGTGGAGTGTGGGTGTCATCCCACTACTCAATTACCTCTAACAGTCCCCTCTCTTCCTTTATGGAAAAGAGTGGGGAGGAACTTAATAAATTTACAGAAAGCTAGTTACTGAATAATAAGGAATAGTGGTAGTCAGTCCAAAACTGCGTTTATTCGACATCAACTGATCTAGTGACGTATTAAATAATTTTCCCTAAGTAGAATATACACCCACACACTCAGGCTTTATGTAAATTTACAATATACAGAACAGATGTACTATATGTCACCTTTTACTATCAAACATCAAAGAATATTCCTGAAAGTGTTGTCTACACATATTCCTACATATTTACTTACACAGCTCCAAGGCTGTTGCAGTGTTTCATAACACTAGGACCCCAGAGGCTATGTCACTCTGCCAGACTTCCCTAGGTTATCCTAGGAAACTTACATATACATGTTACTATAAATACTATCCTAGGAAACTTACACAAATATTACTGTGTATATTGCATAAACCTACATAACTGTACTCGTATACAAGGTCTGAATAGACTGACTACTACCATTAGCTACTTATTACAGCTACTTATAACAGTATAATACAGCTTCCTATTACAATATTCCATCAAACCTGTACCAGAAATATTTAAATATAACAGGGGCATAATTTCACCTCCACCAGCCTGTGGGAGACGTTGTACTTTCTGAGAAAGCCTGTATACAACCATAGGAATTTCCGATGCATTAAATGTGTAGACCAGTCAGTCAAAGTTTATCCTAAAAAGGAAACGGTAAAATTGAACGCCAGAAAGGGTATTATACCCTCATTTACCTACGGGAAGTCAATTTTGAAACTTCCTGGCATACCCTATTTCCAACAAAGACAGGTAGGATCTCAGAAGGGCAAAACATGCAGGACAGAAGGAGAACACTTCTCTAACATCAAATCCTCACGAGGACCCTTTACATAATGAGCAATCTGGGGATTTTTGTATAGCATCCTTGCTTAAGATTGTGTACAATTGTCTACAAACAAGTGTCGAGTTTGCACATTCCATTATTCGAATTATGTAAGACATTCCTATGATGTTTGATGAGAGAGGATACGATTATGTTCCTTTGCATAATGGAACTATTGGGTACAGTGACATGAGCTGCTGCCCACCCAAGCAGATGATTCCAATTACTGTGATTAAAGATACCATTTGACTCCTGAACCCTCCTTACCAAGTAATGATGTTGGGCTAATCTGATATCAAGTGGTTTACTTCTCTGCCCGACGCACGGCAGAGAGCATAGTATGCATGGGACCATGTAAACACCACCAACAATGCTGGATGGTACGTTCTTAATCAACTTCTGCTTCATTGTCCTGATGTTCTTGAAGACAATATTTATACTGAGCTTTTTTAATGCATCACCCAGTCAGGCCATATTCTCATTGTAAAACAAAAGCAGTATATTTTTCCTGGAACGTACTTCCCAAGGTTCAGTCCTGTAGAAAGTCTTCTTGGCTGCCAATAACGCCTCAACAAATTCCCCAGAATATCTCAGTTGAGTTGCTATACTGAATATTTTATTAATTTCATCATCAAAATATTCCGGGCTACAAATACGTAAAGCTCTCAAGAGCACTATAAGGAAAACTCTCCTTTTAACCTTAGATTCATGACTGGAATAACAGTGAATGTATGATCTACTCTCTGTCAACTAATGTGTTGACTTTTGTCAGCACGGTGGCTTAGAACATCTAGGAAAGGCAATTTGTTTTCTACTTCGTGCTCTGTTGTGAACTTAATGGAGGGTACTATTATTATTATTATTATAATCAAGGGGGAAGCGCTAAACCCGGAGGATTATACAGCGCCTGGGGGGGGGGATGTGGAAGGCATTCAGGCTTAATTCGGGGAACTGGAGCACAGATCCAATTCCCTAAATCAAGAGCCCCTCACCAACATCAAGGAACCTTCCTTGAGGGGATGGAGGGTACTAAATGACTGAGTCTAGGAAGTGATCAACATCGAGATCTCTAGGCCAGAAACACAGAACATCGTCTATATATTTGAACCACTCGGCTCTACTAGGGAGGATATCTTTAAGGATTCTAGTTTCATAGAATTTCTTAAACATGTTGCTGAGTAATGGACTAAGCGGATTTCCCATGGCCATGCCTTGTTTTGGAGCATAGTATTTACCTTCAAATACGAACTTAGTCCGTCACACAAAGCTTAATAAGTTCAATAGTTATATTAGTGGGGTAGAGCATGGAGAAGTTGCTCTTCCAGATACGCAAGATCAGGGACAAGGACTCTAGCAGACAGTGCAGTCACAGCAAAACTCACAAAAATTAAGTCATGTAATGCATATAATTTCTGGAGCCTCTTCATAAGGTCAACTGTTATGGGGCTATAGGGCCCAACATGTATTTATGTATCTGTAACAGTTACTCTGGAATACCTAATTTTATTGAATTGATGGAGACTCAGCTCTAAATGTCATAAGGGCAGATCACTCTTATGGCTGTAAAGCAGCTGAGTCAAGCCTGTTTTTCTCAATATAATAGGTTATACTATAGACATGCAAACACACAATTTAAATAAGTAGTTATAAAGTTGTAATTCTTTTTGTAAAAGTAAAATTAAGGTGTGGTAGAATTGTGGTAACTGGAGAATTGTGCTTGGCAACAGTCTTTTGTTTTGGTGGGAGGAGCTTAGCTAGGCTCCTCCCTCTCCCCTTGTCTCTCTCTCTCTGTTGCTGGACTTCAAACTGGCAGGACCCCTGGGTCCTTCTTGTATTTTTGGGGCATTATGTGTGCTCCAGGGGTGAGTTTTTATAACTTAAGTTGTGGCCACCATACCTAGGGTGACTAAAGTGTGTCAAAACACTGGTTAGCCCTGAGTTAGTCAAGAGGAGAGAAGGACAAAGTTGATGAGATGCACCATGTGGGAGAACAGCTATGGAGTGTGTAGATTTTTGTTTTGAATATGTGAGGCTGTAATTGTATATTCTGTACATATCTATTTAGAATAGTTATATTTTTATAGTAGTAGTTTACATAACCTGTGAAGAGGGTTGGTGAAAGAATATCAGAGACACTGAGGATGATCAGTCATGATGTAAGTATTACCCCTAGACAGATAAGGCCATTAAGTAAAAAGCTACCCCACACTAGAACATGTAGTGAGAACCTTACTATCAAAGTAATAAGGGACATAACATCAACATTATTTTTAGTATGAGCATTCGAAATCTTTCCGACCAGGGGTGTTAGCAGTTTAACTATATATATGGATGGGATGTATGCATACGAGATTACTGAACTTACAATAGAACGGGCTGGGTTCCCTGATTTATGGGACTTAATCCATAAAGGTACGGTAGAGTTGGCGACCTGGCTGACAGACATTTAATTAATTCATCATTCCTCTTCATTAACATTTTAAGTCGTTTACTGAAGTGAGAGTTGACCTGTTCGAGGGGATTCTTTATTAGAGGTTCATTATCCCATAGAAAAGTGTTCACCTTATCAGAATATTCAGCTTTATCTAAAATAACAAACGAGTTAAATTTATCGGCTTTCGTGCTACACATGGGCTCTGGTGGCCTGGTGGCTAACTCTCTCGCTTCACAAGGCGAGGGTCTGGGTTCGATTCCCAGCCAGAGTAGAAACATTGGGCATGTTTCTTTCCACCTGTTGTCTATGTTCCCCATCAGTAAAATGGATACCTGGGTGTTAGTCGACTGGTGTGGGTCGCATCCTGGGACACTGACCTAATTTGCCCGACATGCGGAGCATAACAAGTGGCTTTCTATATAGTAGTATGTCATTGTTGTCAGCTAGGCCTGTATACCTTGTACATGTACTTGTAGTAAATGAAGATATTATTATATTATATCCTTGTATGCTGTGATAAATTGTAGAGGGCAGATGGGAAGCACAGGACGAAGGTATCTTAGACCATCTCTTTGCAGATATTAAACACATCAGGCATCAGATCACCATGTTTTCCCAACATACAAAACGACTTAGCGAGGTCTACATAACTAACATTTATAGTTGTGGGAGCCAAACTTAATCCAAACACTAGAGCTGCTTGCTGGTCATTGCTTAATTCTTTGCTAGACAAGTTAATGACAAAATCTGGGTTTAAATGTGTAACCAAGCCACTCCGTGCTATGTAAGATTATTTAGTTTCCAAGTATTAGTGCGCTACATTGTAACATATGTGCGAGTTTCCTAGGATAACGTATATAGAAACATATAAGTGTGAGTTTCCTAGGATAACGTAGGGAAGTCTGGCAGAGTGACTTATAGCCTCTGAGGTTCTAGTGTTAGGAAACACAGCAACAATCTTGGAATAGTGTAAGTAAATATTTAGGGATGTGTGTAGACAACATTCTCTGCAATATTCTATGACGTATGGAAGTATAGGGTGATACATAATACATCTGTTAAGTAAGTTTGTTCAGGTACACATACTCAAATAGTTAAGTAAATATCATACATAGGAGCATATGTGAACATTACCAAAGATAACCCAACAAGACAGGCAGTCTGAGTGTATGGCTGTATTTATTACTTAGGTAAAATGATTCCATACGTCACTAGATCAGTTCATGTCAATTAAATGCGGTTTTGGGCTGTAACTAACTTTCTGCATATTATATATGGGATTTCTGCATGTTCACCCAAATGTCATTCACCTTGTATAAACATTTAAATAAACTTATTATTATTATTATTATTATTATTATTAATTATGAGGTTCCTCCGTCCCCTCCCCGTCAAGGGAGAGAGGGGATAGGAGGAGGTGACTGAATAGTGGGGTGACACTCACGCTACACTGTGACATAACCCGACGCATGACGCTTCTGCCTCGCATTAGAGAGAATTTTTCCCCTATTATCTGGTGTGTTGCAACACTGCCTGACATAATGTCTCCCTGGGTCCTGAGATACACACCAGACCCACTGTACAGTAGATAACACATCGTGGAAGGACCTTCCTGGAAAGCTAAAAAATTAGAAATGTCATCGTAGTATTTAACACAAGAATTGGCTTAAAAAACTGTCATGACCTTTCAAAATACTGAGAGTTCTATGTGAAAGCAAAAAAACACTACAAAAGTGGAAATGATAAAATTTTTAAGGGGAAAAATGAAAATAGCTTCTGTTTAAGAAGAGAGAAACGATTCAGAAAACAGAACTACAAACATCGAAATATTGGTGATGCAGACGGAAACAAGTGGAACGACTCGAGCCTTCAGAGAGAGTTTTGCACAGTGAAGCATAGACACTAAAGAGTAACTTGCACAGATGTAGTAGGAGGTGATTAAAGGCAGGAAGGAGATCTCTATGTGAGATTCAATTTCCTGCAAGGAACCGGTAAAAATCATCAAGTGATATGCTAGATGGACCAGGAATCTACTGGGAACGCTTGAACTCCCTTCAACTGTATTTCTAGGAACATAGGCGAGAGAGGTACATAATAATATACACCTGGAAAATCCTAGAGGGACTGGATCTAAACCTGGACACCGAAAACATTCCCTGTGACAACAAGAGACTTGGAAGACTGTGCAAAATATCATCACCAAACAGAACTCGGGGAGTGTCAGGGGTCCCTGACTCTTCATCACTCTTCCTCCATCCATGCATACAGGAAATTACCAACAAACTTCCGGAGATCTTCAAGAGGGAGCTGAATATGCTCTTTAAATCAGTGCCTGACAAGCCAGGCTGTGGTTCATGCTTTGGACTGCGTGAAGCCAGCAGTAACAGTCTGGTTGATCAGGTCTTGATCCTCAAGGAGGCCTGATCTAAGACCGGGAGCGTTGATTCCAGGAAATTTCCTTCATGTATCCTTCAGGTAAGTAAATATTGAATGTAAGAAGCAGCAGGAATGACAGTAGAGAACATTCATAGTTATTATTGTAAAGTTATATATTGAATAACGGACTTAAGAACATAAGAACATAAGAATGTAGGAACACTGCAGAAGGCCTACTGGCCCATACGAGGCAGGTCCTTATCAAAACGACGTTTACCTAAAGCTACCCAAGAAATAACTCGAAATAATCTTGGAAACAATCATTAGAAGGAAAGATAACGAGAATATATATGGTAATTGTGTAAATGTAAAGATAACGAGAATATATATGGTAATTGTGTAAATGTAAAGATAACGAGAATATATATGGTAATTGTGTAAATGTAAAGATAACGAGAATATATATGGTAATTGTGTAAATGTAAAGATAACGAGAATATATATGGTAATTGTGCAAATGGGTTTGAAAACCGGCACGTTGATAATTATCAACTTGTTGGGTTTCAAAACCATATTCATGAACACAAGAGTATATATTTACGCAAGAGTATATATGTACACAAGAGTATACATAAACATAAGAGTGGAACGCTACGGTAAGCCTACTGGCCCATGCTAGGTAAGTCTAACTCCCACCCACATCCATTCAAATACCTTTCCAACCTTAACTGAAAGCTACCCAAAGTTTTGGCTTCAGTGAAGCTACCCGGGAGTTTGTTCCACTCATCTACACCTTCAGTGATGCTACCCGGGAGTTTGTTCCACTCATCTACACCTTCAGTGAAGCTACCCGGGAGTTTGTTCCACTCATCTACACCTTCAGTGAAGCTACCCGGGAGTTTGTTCCACTCATCTACACCTTCAGTGATGCTACCCGGGAGTTTGTTCCACTCATCTACACCTTCAGTGAAGCTACCCGGGAGTTTGTTCCACTCATCTACACCTTCAGTGAAGCTACCCGGGAGTTTGTTCCACTCATCTACACCTTCAGTGATGCTACCCGGGAGTTTGTTCCACTCATCTACACCTTCAGTGAAGCTACCCGGGAGTTTGTTCCACTCATCTACACCTTCAGTGAAGCTACCCGGGAGTTTGTTCCACTCATCTACACCTTCAGTGAAGCTACCCGGGAGTTTGTTCCACTCATCTACACCTTCAGTGAAGCTACCCGGGAGTTTGTTCCACTCATCTACACCTTCAGTGAAGCTACCCGGGAGTTTGTTCCACTCATCTACACCTTCAGTGAAGCTACCCGGGAGTTTGTTCCACTCATCTACACCTTCAGTGAAGCTACCCGGGAGTTTGTTCCACTCATCTACACCTTCAGTGAAGCTACCCGGGAGTTTGTTCCACTCATCTACACCTTCAGTGAAGCTACCCGGGAGTTTGTTCCACTCATCTACACCTTCAGTGATGCTACCCGGGAGTTTTGTTCCACTCATCTACACCTTCAGTGAAGCTACCCGGGAGTTTGTTCCACTCATCTACACCTTCAGTGAAGCTACCCGGGAGTTTGTTCCACTCATCTACACCTTCAGTGATGCTACCCGGGAGTTTGTTCCACTCATCTACACCTTCAGTGAAGCTACCCGGGAGTTTGTTCCACTCATCTACACCTTCAGTGAAGCTACCCGGGAGTTTGTTCCACTCATCTACACCTTCAGTGAAGCTACCCGGGAGTTTGTTCCACTCATCTACACCTTCAGTGAAGCTACCCGGGAGTTTGTTCCACTCATCTACACCTTCAGTGAAGCTACCCGGGAGTTTGTTCCACTCATCTACACCTTCAGTGAAGCTACCCGGGAGTTTGTTCCACTCATCTACACCTTCAGTGAAGCTACCCGGGAGTTTGTTTCCACTCATCTACACCTTCAGTGAAGCTACCCGGGAGTTTGTTCCACTCATCTACACCTTCAGTGAAGCTACCCGGGAGTTTGTTCCACTCATCTACACCTTCAGTGAAGCTACCCGGGAGTTTGTTCCACTCATCTACACCTTCAGTGAAGCTACCCGGGAGTTTGTTCCACTCATCTACACCTTCAGTGATGCTACCCGGGAGTTTGTTCCACTCATCTACACCTTCAGTGAAGCTACCCGGGAGTTTGTTCCACTCATCTACACCTTCAGTGATGCTACCCGGGAGTTTGTTCCACTCATCTACACCTTCAGTGAAGCTACCCGGGAGTTTGTTCCACTCATCTACACCTTCAGTGATGCTACCCGGGAGTTTGTTCCACTCATCTACACCTTCAGTGAAGCTACCCGGGAGTTTGTTCCACTCATCTACACCTTCAGTGAAGCTACCCGGGAGTTTGTTCCACTCATCTACACCTTCAGTGAAGCTACCCGGGAGTTTGTTCCACTCATCTACACCTTCAGTGAAGCTACCCGGGAGTTTGTTCCACTCATCTACACCTTCAGTGATGCTACCCGGGAGTTTGTTCCACTCATCTACACCTTCAGTGAAGCTACCCGGAGTTTGTTCCACTCATCTACACCTTCAGTGAAGCTACCCGGGAGTTTGTTCCACTCATCTACACCTTCAGTGAAGCTACCCGGGAGTTTGTTCCACTCATCTACACCTTCAGTGATGCTACCCGGGAGTTTGTTCCACTCATCTACACCTTCAGTGAAGCTACCCGGGAGTTTGTTCCACTCATCTACACCTTCAGTGAAGCTACCCGGGAGTTTGTTCCACTCATCTACACCTTCAGTGATGCTACCCGGGAGTTTGTTCCACTCATCTACACCTTCATGATGCTACCCGGAGTTTGTTCCACTCATCAACACCTTCAGTGAAGCTACCCGGGAGTTTGTTCCACTCATCTACACCTTCAGTGAAGCTACCCGGGAGTTTGTTCCACTCATCTACACCTTCAGTGAAGCTACCCGGGAGTTTGTTCCACTCATCTACACCTTCAGTGAAGCTACCCGGGAGTTTCTTCCACTCATCTACACCTTCAGTGAAGCTACCCGGGAGTTTGTTCCACTCATCTACACCTTCAGTGAAGCTACCCGGAGTTTCTTCCACTCATCTACACCTTCAGTGAAGCTACCCGGGAGTTTGTTCCACTCATCTACACCTTCAGTGAAGCTACCCGGGAGTTTGTTCCACTCATCTACACCTTCAGTGAAGCTACCCGGGAGTTTGTTCCACTCATCTACACCTTCAGTGAAGCTACCCGGGAGTTTGTTCCACTCATCTACACCTTCAGTGAAGCTACCCGGGAGTTTGTTCCACTCATCTACACCTTCAGTGAAGCTACCCGGGAGTTTGTTCCACTCATCTACACCTTCAGTGAAGCTACCCGGGAGTTTGTTCCACTCATCTACACCTTCAGTGAAGCTACCCGGGAGTTTGTTCCACTCATCTACACCTTCAGTGATGCTACCCGGGAGTTTGTTCCACTCATCTACACTTCAGTGATGCTACCCGGAGTTTGTTCCACTCATCTACACCTTCAGTGAAGCTACCCGGGAGTTTGTTCCACTCATCTACACCTTCAGTGAAGCTACCCGGGAGTTTGTTCCACTCATCTACACCTTCAGTGATGCTACCCGGGAGTTTGTTCCACTCATCTACACCTTCAGTGAAGCTACCCGGGAGTTTGTTCCACTCATCTACACCTTCAGTGAAGCTACCCGGGAGTTTGTTCCACTCATCTACACCTTCAGTGAAGCTACCCGGAGTTTGTTCCACTCATCTACACCTTCAGTGAAGCTACCCGGGAGTTTGTTCCACTCATCTACACCTTCAGTGAAGCTACCCGGGAGTTTGTTCCACTCATCTACACCTTCAGTGAAGCTACCCGGGAGTTTGTTCCACTCATCTACACCTTCAGTGAAGCTACCCGGGAGTTTGTTCCACTCATCTACACCTTCAGTGAAGCTACCCGGGAGTTTGTTCCACTCATCTACACCTTCAGTGAAGCTACCCGGAGTTTGTTCCACTCATCTACACCTTCAGTGAAGCTACCCGGGAGTTTTGTTCCACTCATCTACACCTTCAGTGAAGCTACCCGGGAGTTTGTTCCACTCATCTACACCTTCAGTGAAGCTACCCGGGAGTTTGTTCCACTCATCTACACCTTCAGTGAAGCTACCCGGGAGTTTGTTCCACTCATCTACACCTTCAGTGAAGCTACCCGGAGTTTGTTCCACTCATCTACACCTTCAGTGAAGCTACCCGGGAGTTTGTTCCACTCATCTACACCTTCAGTGAAGCTACCCGGGAGTTTGTTCCACTCATCTACACCTTCAGTGAAGCTACCCGGGAGTTTGTTCCACTCATCTACACCTTCAGTGAAGCTACCCGGGAGTTTGTTCCACTCATCTACACCTTCAGTGAAGCTACCCGGGAGTTTGTTCCACTCATCTACACCTTCAGTGAAGCTACCCGGGAGTTTGTTCCACTCATCTACACCTTCAGTGAAGCTAACCCGGGAGTTTGTTCCACTCATCTACACCTTCAGTGAAGCTACCCGGGAGTTTGTTCCACTCATCTACACCTTCAGTGAAGCTACCCGGGAGTTTGTTCCACTCATCTACACCTTCAGTGAAGCTACCCGGGAGTTTGTTCCACTCATCTACACCTTCAGTGAAGCTACCCGGGAGTTTGTTCCACTCATCTACACCTTCAGTGATGCTACCCGGGAGTTTGTTCCACTCATCTACACCTTCAGTGATGCTACCCGGGAGTTTGTTCCACTCATCTACACCTTCAGTGAAGCTACCCGGGAGTTTGTTCCACTCATCTACACCTTCAGTGATGCTACCCGGGAGTTTGTTCCACTCATCTACACCTTCAGTGAAGCTACCCGGGAGTTTGTTCCACTCATCTACACCTTCAGTGATGCTACCCGGGAGTTTGTTCCACTCATCTACACCTTCAGTGAAGCTACCCGGGAGTTTGTTCCACTCATCTACACCTTCAGTGATGCTACCCGGGAGTTTGTTCCACTCATCTACACCTTCAGTGAAGCTACCCGGAGTTTGTTCCACTCATCTACACCTTCAGTGATGCTACCCGGGAGTTTGTTCCACTCATCTACACCTTCAGTGAAGCTACCCGGGAGTTTGTTCCACTCATCTACACCTTCAGTGATGCTACCCGGGAGTTTGTTCCACTCATCTACGCCTTCAGTGAAGCTACCCGGGAGTTTGTTCCACTCATCTACACCTTCAGTGAAGCTACCCGGGAGTTTGTTCCACTCATCTACACCTTCAGTGAAGCTACCCGGGAGTTTGTTCCACTCATCTACACCTTCAGTGAAGCTACCCGGGAGTTTGTTCCACTCATCTACACCTTCAGTGAAGCTACCCGGGAGTTTGTTCCACTCATCTACACCTTCAGTGATGCTACCCGGGAGTTTGTTCCACTCATCTACACCTTCAGTGAAGCTACCCGGGAGTTTGTTCCACTCATCTACACCTTCAGTGAAGCTACCCGGGAGTTTGTTCCACTCATCTACACCTTCAGTGATGCTACCCGGGAGTTTGTTCCACTCATCTACACCTTCAGTGAAGCTACCCGGGAGTTTGTTCCACTCATCTACACCTTCAGTGAAGCTACCCGGGAGTTTGTTCCACTCATCTACACCTTCAGTGAAGCTACCCGGGAGTTTGTTCCACTCATCTACACCTTCAGTGAAGCTACCCGGGAGTTTGTTCCACTCATCTACACCTTCAGTGATGCTACCCGGGAGTTTGTTCCACTCATCTACACCTTCAGTGATGCTACCCGGGAGTTTGTTCCACTCATCTACACCTTCAGTGATGCTACCCGGGAGTTTGTTCCACTCATCTACACCTTCAGTGAAGCTACCCGGGAGTTTGTTCCACTCATCTACACCTTCAGTGAAGCTACCCGGGAGTTTGTTCCACTCATCTACACCTTCAGTGAAGCTACCCGGGAGTTTGTTCCACTCATCTACACCTTCAGTGATGCTACCCGGGAGTTTGTTCCACTCATCTACACCTTCAGTGAAGCTACCCGGGAGTTTGTTCCACTCATCTACACCTTCAGTGATGCTACCCGGGAGTTTGTTCCACTCATCTACACCTTCAGTGAAGCTACCCGGGAGTTTGTTCCACTCATCTACACCTTCAGTGAAGCTACCCGGGAGTTTGTTCCACTCATCTACACCTTCAGTGATGCTACCCGGGAGTTTGTTCCACTCATCTACACCTTCAGTGAAGCTACCCGGGAGTTTGTTCCACTCATCTACACCTTCAGTGAAGCTACCCGGGAGTTTGTTCCACTCATCTACACCTTCAGTGATGCTACCCGGGAGTTTGTTCCACTCATCTACACCTTCAGTGAAGCTACCCGGGAGTTTGTTCCACTCATCTACACCTTCAGTGAAGCTACCCGGGAGTTTGTTCCACTCATCTACACCTTCAGTGAAGCTACCCGGGAGTTTGTTCCACTCATCTACACCTTCAGTGATGCTACCGGGAGTTTGTTCCACTCATCTACACCTTCAGTGATGCTACCCGGGAGTTTGTTCCACTCATCTACACCTTCAGTGAAGCTACCCGGGAGTTTGTTCCACTCATCTACACCTTCAGTGATGCTACCCGGGAGTTTGTTCCACTCATCTACACCTTCATTGAAGCTACCCGGGAGTTTGTTCCACTCATCTACACCTTCAGTGAAGCTACCCGGGAGTTTGTTCCACTCATCTACACCTTCAGTGAAGCTACCCGGGAGTTTGTTCCACTCATCTACACCTTCAGTGAAGCTACCCGGGAGTTTGTTCCACTCATCTACACCTTCAGTGAAGCTACCTGGGAGTTTGTTCCACTCATCTACACCTTCAGTGAAGCTACCCGGGAGTTTGTTCCACTCATCTACACCTTCAGTGAAGCTACCCGGGAGTTTGTTCCACTCATCTACACCTTCAGTGAAGCTACCCGGGAGTTTGTTCCACTCATCTACACCTTCAGTGATGCTACCCGGGAGTTTGTTCCACTCATCTACACCTTCAGTGAAGCTACCCGGAGTTTGTTCCACTCATCTACACCTTCAGTGAAGCTACCCGGGAGTTTGTTTCCACTCATCTACACCTTCAGTGATGCTACCCGGGAGTTTGTTCCACTCATCTACACCTTCAGTGAAGCTACCCGGGAGTTTGTTCCACTCATCTACACCTTCAGTGAAGCTACCCGGGAGTTTGTTCCACTCATCTACACCTTCAGTGAAGCTACCCGGAGTTTGTTCCACTCATCTACACCTTCAGTGAAGCTACCCGGGAGTTTGTTCCACTCATCTACACCTTCAGTGATGCTACCCGGGAGTTTGTTCCACTCATCTACACCTTCAGTGATGCTACCCGGGAGTTTGTTCCACTCATCTACACCTTCAGTGATGCTACCCCGGGAGTTTGTTCCACTCATCTAACACCTTCAGTGAAGCTACCCGGGAGTTTGTTCCACTCATCTACACACTTCAGTGATGCTACCCGGGAGTTTGTTCCACTCATCTACACCTTCAGTGAAGCTACCCGGAGTTTGTTCCACTCATCTACACCTTCAGTGATGCTACCCGGGAGTTTGTTCCACTCATCTACACCTTCAGTGAAGCTACCCGGGAGTTTGTTCCACTCATCTACACCTTCAGTGATGCTACCCGGGAGTTTGTTCCACTCATCTACACCTTCAGTGAAGCTACCCGGGAGTTTGTTCCACTCATCTACACCTTCAGTGAAGCTACCCGGGAGTTTGTTCCACTCATCTACACCTTCAGTGATGCTACCCGGGAGTTTTGTTCCACTCATCTACACCTTCAGTGAAGCTACCCGGGAGTTTGTTCCACTCATCTACACGTTCAGTGAAGCTACCCGGGAGTTTGTTCCACTCATCTACACCTTCAGTGATGCTACCCGGGAGTTTGTTCCACTCATCTACACCTTCAGTGAAGCTACCCGGGAGTTTGTTCCACTCATCTACACCTTCAGTGAAGCTACCCGGGAGTTTGTTCCACTCATCTACACCTTCAGTGATGCTACCCGGGAGTTTGTTCCACTCATCTACACCTTCAGTGATGCTACCCGGGAGTTTGTTCCACTCATCTACACCTTCAGTGAAGCTACCCGGGAGTTTGTTCCACTCATCTACACCTTCAGTGATGCTACCCGGGAGTTTGTTCCACTCATCTACACCTTCAGTGAAGCTACCCGGGAGTTTGTTCCACTCATCTACACCTTCAGTGAAGCTACCCGGGAGTTTGTTCCACTCATCTACACCTTCAGTGAAGCTACCCGGAGTTTGTTCCACTCATCTACACCTTCAGTGAAGCTACCCGGGAGTTTGTTCCACTCATCTACACCTTCAGTGAAGCTACCCGGGAGTTTGTTCCACTCATCTACACCTTCAGTGAAGCTACCCGGGAGTTTGTTCCACTCATCTACACCTTCAGTGAAGCTACCCGGGAGTTTGTTCCACTCATCTACACCTTCAGTGATGCTACCCGGGAGTTTGTTCCACTCATCTACACCTTCAGTGAAGCTACCCGGAGTTTGTTCCACTCATCTACACCTTCAGTGAAGCTACCCGGGAGTTTGTTTCCACTCATCTACACCTTCAGTGATGCTACCCGGGAGTTTGTTCCACTCATCTACACCTTCAGTGAAGCTACCCGGGAGTTTGTTCCACTCATCTACACCTTCAGTGATGCTACCCGGAGTTTGTTCCACTCATCTACACCTTCAGTGATGCTACCCGGGAGTTTGTTCCACTCATCTACACCTTCAGTGATGCTACCCGGGAGTTTGTTCCACTCATCTACACCTTCAGTGAAGCTACCCGGGAGTTTGTTCCACTCATCTACACCTTCAGTGATGCTACCCGGGAGTTTGTTCCACTCATCTACACCTTCAGTGCCAAAACATTATTTCATTATATTCTTTCCACATCCAAATTTGTCTAACCTGAATCCATGATTGCGAGTTCTGTGTTGGTTCAATATTTTCAGTACGTTATCTATATCATCTATATTTACTCCTGTTTTCAATTTGTACACTTCAGTAATATCCTCCTTATTCAACGTCTTGCAAGAGAGTGCAAATGTAGCGCCTCCAGGTATTACTGTAGGTAATGTTTCTAATACTGTACAAGGGATCAACTTCATCTCTCTCTCTCTCTCTCTCTCTCTCTCTCTGTCTGTCTGTCTGTCTGTCCTCTCTCTCTCTCTCTCTCTCTCCTCCTCTCTCTCTCTCTCTCTCCTCTCTCTCTCTGTCTGTCTGTCTGTCTGTCTGTCTCTCTCTCTCTCTCTCTCTCTCTCTCTCTCTCTCTCTCTCTGTCTCTCTCTCTCTCTCTGTCTCTCTCTCTGTCTCTCTCTCTCTCTCTCTCTGCTTATTTTCAAGTATTAAAGTGTGTGTCTCAGGAAGTACAACATCCGCTTAGTTGTGTTCACAGAGACTGACGTCACTAACATACACACAGGATACACTTGTTGAAAATGGCATAAAATTCCGAAAGATGATGAGTAAGACACAAGTGCAACAACTGTGTTAACCTAACTGTTACACATGTGTCTTACTCACCAGGATACACAGTGTATACACTGGGAGTTTACTTCATTCCCTATTTCCAGAATTAAAGTATCTTTGACCGGTGATGCACAGGTAAACTCCATCCTTAATGACTCTCATGTAGTCGGTAAGTTTGAAACCTAACAAAGTGCCAACTTACATTCGAGGTATATTTTGATGGAAGTATCTCAGGCAATATGCACTCACAGCAGTATATATGCACCGTGGGGGTGTATATCTCAGTATATACATAGTATAATCCGCAAATAGGACTGTAATTCTATATGAACTAGCCAGAAACAATATTGATGGTGACACACTCGATTGGATAACAAGTTATCTGTTTAGTTCATTACTTATGTTCTCTAGCAAGGGTTTAGAAGTGAGACTTAGGTGATGTACATGTGTACACCACAGAGAGCTGTTCCCAGTCCCATGCTAGTCGTAAGTAATGTACCTGGTAGGTATAACGTTTGTCAGGAAACAGGACAAGTGTTTCCTGACTCAGATCTTAGCCATATGATGACCCACACCTGAAGCTTTTGGTCATTTGACCGAGGACTTCCTCTGGCTTACCGGTCCACCTCTTTAAAATCCATAGAAATCATAAAGTTCTACCTGCATCTGCTAAATATATAGCTATTAGTTATACTGAGGACATTATGATCCACATAACTGGACATAAATAACAAAATGAGCATCGATTTTAATGAAATTTAAGTAATATGTATTCGACTGTCTTATCATATGTACATCGAAGATATACATAGACTAGCAGAGAACACTGCCCACCCATGTATTTGCAGGGTGAAGATATCTTACAGATATGCTGGAAAATCCTGGATGGATTAGTCCCAAATCTGCACAGGAAAAATCACTCCCTTCGAAAGCAAAAGATTTGTCAGGAGATGCAACATCCCTCCAGTGAAAGTGTCAGGGACCCAAGACTGTTCAACTGCCTCCCAGCATACATAAGGGGGATTACCAATAGACCCCTGGCTGTCTTCATGTCAGTTCCTGTTCAGCCGAGCTGTAACTCATGCGTTGGTTTACGTACGGCCAGCAGTAACAGCCTGGTTGATCAGGCCCTGATCCACCGCGAGGCCTAGTCAAGGACCGGGCCGCGGGGGGCGTTGACCCCCGAAACCCCCCTCCAGGTATACTCCAGGTAGATGTACCCTTCAATAAATCCATCATACCACAACTAAATACGAAATACAAAGACAGGCTAAATTTTCTGAGCTGTTACTGCCTACAACCCCAACTATGTTGGTAATGTGTGAATACTGAGAATGATGAATGTAACCTATTGTTAATTGATTATGTCTCGTCCATGTTAATATTAGCTAAGATAATTCACTCCTGCCTTTGGAACTAATGGAAAAATGAAGATCTCAGAATAATTCTTGGCTGTTCTAAATCTGCTAAGATTCTTATTATAAGGAAAGATTATTGAATAATTTGAATTGAGCCAGACACTGTTACTACAAATGTTACTAAATATCTAGAAATAAATAAACACAGATCTAAATGGGTTGTGAAAACAACAATTATATTAAGTTTTATAACTTGGACGAATTATATCACTCTAGACAACAACAACATTTTACCCTTCATGGAAGTTGTGTTTATTTAATATCACGTACCTGTAAACACTTCCCAAAAAGCCTGTCACCAGTAATTCCTTCCTTAAACAAGAAAAAATTCTTAACTGTTAGTAGTAATATATCATAAATTATATATATATATTATATATATATATATATATATATATATATATATATATATTATATATATATATATATATATATATATATATATATATATATATCCCACCAAATGTGAAATAGTTTCTACTAATCAACAGATGATCCAGAATATTAGCGCCGTTTTACCAGGAGCACGAGCCATTGATCCAGCCAATAGCCGGTGCTCCTCTTGGGTCCAATGCCATCGATCCTAGAAAAAAAAGTCTCAGACCGTCGGATGATGGAAAGCAGGATGAAAGACATTGACACACATGATGCCTTCTACCTACTCACCAGGTGCCTGTCAATCCCAAAACTTACCTACTTTCTGAGATGCTCTCCAGCCTTCAGCAGTCCAAAACTCAAGGACTATGACTCTCTCCTAAAGACCATACTAGAGAGTGTACTGAATCTTTCCCTTGAAGATGGACAGTGGTTGCAAGCCTCACTTCCAATCAGGCTTGGGGGGCTAGGAGTACGCAGATCCTCCCACATTGCTCTTTCCTATCCTCTTCCATAGCATCAAACGAGTTGATAAGACAAATTCTTCCTGATAACCTCAGTGACTCAGCAGGAATACAGGACCCTAGCTACGCCAGTGCCATCACTGAATGAGAGACTCTTACTGCTCTAGCACCAAACCCTAGTGCAGCACTGGCTCACAAACAGTTAAGCTGGGATGGCCCGATCGATGAAAAGGTGCTTGCCAACATGCTCAGGGCTGCAACATCAGATAGGGAGACTGCCCGTCTCCAGGCTGTGAGCGCACCTCACTCCAGGGACTTCCTCCAAACAGTTCCCATATCGGCAATGGGAACGCGACTCGACCCTAAGACCCTCCATATTGCAGTGGCTCTGCGCCTTGCTGCCCCAATTCACACAGAATATATGTGTATTTGCGGTGAAGTGCAAGCAGACCAATACGGTCTACATGGTCTTAACTGTTCCAAAACCAAGGGCTGGTATGCAAGACACAATGAGGTCAATGACATCATAAAGAGAACCCTTGCTACAGCTGGATGCCCAGCCGAGAGGGAGCCCCGATCACTAGCAGCCAACAATACCCACAACCCAGTAAACCACCCTGACGGGATCACCATCTATGCTTGGAAGAATGGCAAGCTCTTAGCATGGGACTATACCTGTGTGTCCACATTGGCTGACACCGACATCCATCACAGTGTTGGGCGACAGGGAGGAGCTGCTGACCACAGGGAGGAGTACAAGATCAGCAAGTACAGGGACATAAGCCAACAGTATCAATTTGTCCCAGTGGGATCAGAGACCTTGGGATCATGGGGAAAAAATGTCACATGTTTCCTCAAAGAATTGGGTTCCAGACTCATCGACACCACCAGGGACCCAAGGGCAGCCACTTTCATGTTCCAGCGCCTCAGCATAGCCATCCAGAGGGGAAATACTTGCTGCATACTTGTCTCTCGTCCAGAGGAGCTGGAGGAAATTCATGATCTTTAATACAGTGTACCATTGTATTCATGTTTGTGTTTTTCTGCACATGTATTCTGTTTATCAATAAATGTTTACACAGAATATAAAATATATAGGGGTGGTAGGAGAAGAAAATATTCAAACAGTTCCGGGGAGAACCTTGAGTTTTCCCTGAGGTACGTTTATTGTCTTCTCTGAGGATGAGGGTCCCCAGTCCAGCTATAGAGGTGGTACCTCCCTATATTATATATATATATATATATATATATATATATATATATATATATATATATATATATATATATATATATATTATTGTGACCACGAAAGAAAGTCCTACACCAAATATTTTACTCCTCGGAGATTTTAATCTCCCTTATGTAAAATGGAAGATGGCACAACGTAATGTTATACCAGAAATATCCCCGGGAAGCACCCTGGTTCAACAGGTACATACCAGGGAAATAATGAGGTTTTGTGAAAAGTACTTTTTAAACCAACAGGTAATTGATCCCACTAGAAATGAAAATACCCTGGATTTGATATTCACAAACAACGAGGAACTGATCAGAGACATAACAGTTTCCAAAACTATTTACTCTGATCATAACATCATAGAGGTTCAAACTAGTATTAACTCAGGGGTACGAAACCATCGCTAAAGTTAGAGACGGGATGTTCAGTAAGTTTAATTTTAACAACCATAGAATTAACTGGGAAAAAATAAACCAAGAGCTATCAGACATACCCTGGGAATCAGACGTGAGCTCCCTAAATCCCCACCAGTGCCTAGAGAAGCTGAATACAGAAGCATACAAAGTATGTATGAAACATGTACCATTGAGGAAACCCAGAGGAAGATCAGATATAGAGAGAGCGGAGGAGATGGTACAGAAGAAGAAAACGGTTTACTGAACTGCTTAAAAACACAAATATGCTACAACAGAGGAAAGATAGACTTAACAGAGAGATCACTGAATTAGAGCAAAAACTTAGGATGTCATACCTCTCAGAAGTACAAAGGGAACAAAGGGCAATACAGGATATTGCAAGAAATCCAAAATATTTCTATTCCTAGGCAAAATCCTAGCTAAGAACTACCTGTAGAATTAGACCATTATTGAGAGGAGATTTGTATATTGATGATGAACAGGAAATGAGTGAAATCCTAAATGAACAGTATGAGTCGGTGTTCAGCAACCCACGAAATGACAACAAGGTAGAAAATGCAGAAATATTTTTCACTCCAACAGAAGGCCGCACAGACCAACTAACTGACATTAGTACAAATCCCATAGATTTCGAAAAAGAAATGGAAAACATGCCCACTCACTCAGCACCTGGACCAGTGGCTGGCTGGATGGCGAAGCGTCTACGATAGGGATGCCCGGGTGTTGCGCATGTGTCTTAATTTCATCTTGTCGGTATTATATACCATTCTTGTACTACTACTACTACTACCACCACCTCTTCCTGCCTATACATAGCCGTCCTGCTCCACTTCTGGTTAGTGTGACTTTGTAAATGGTCCAAGTCTAACCGAAACGCCGTCGTAAGCTTCTCTCTTTTATGTGCGGGTTATTTGTGTACATATTCATGGAACGCTCTATTTATAAAGAAGTGCAAAGTACCACTAGCACGAGTCCTCAGTATTCTTTGGAGAAAGAGCTTAGATCTAGGTGAAATACCGGAGGCCTTAAAGAGTGCAGACATAGCTCCTTTGCACAAGGGAGGTAGCAGAGCACTAACTAAAAATTACAAACCAGTAGCTCTAACCTCTCACATCATAAAAATCTTCGAAAGAGTGATGAGACGGCAGGTTACAAATTTCATGGAGCAGCACAACCAACATAACCCGAACCAGCATGGTTTTAGAGCAGGACGATCAGGTCTGTCACAGCTGCTGAACCATTATGACAGAATTACGGAGGCGTTGGAAGACGACCAAAACGCAGATGTGATTTACACAGATTTTGCAAAGGCGTTTGACAAATGCGATCATGGAGTGATAGCGCACAAAATAAAGGCCATGGGCATTACGGGGAAGGTAGGCAGATGAATTTTCGGTTTCCTAACACACAGAACAAAAAAAGTAGTAGTGAACAGGGCAAGATCCAGCATCAGCGAGGTCAAAAGCTCAGTGCCCCAAGGCACTGTCCTGGCACCTCTGCTGTTCCCCATCCTCATAGCAGACAGAAAAAAACACCCGGCACACTTTTGTATCATCATTTGCAGATGACACTAAAATAAGCATGAAAGTCAGTACGGTAGATCACACTGAAAAAGTACAGGAAGACATAAACAGGGTTTTCCAGTGGGCAGTGGAAAACAACATGACGTTCAATGGTGATAAGTTCCAGCTGCTTAGGTATGGAAAGAATGAAGAACTCAAAAGGAGCACTATATACAAAACTCAAGAGGGCCACCAAATAGAACGTAAGGAACACGTAAAAGACCTGGGAATAATTATGTCAGCCAACCTTTCTTTTAAAGACCATAACAAGACAAAGATCACGACAGCCAGGAAGATGACTGGGTGGGTATTGAGAACTTTCAAAACAAGAGAAATAATGCCGACGGTGACACTCTTCAAATAGCTAGTGCTCCCTCACGTAGAATATTGCTCAGTGCTGACGGCCCCGTTCAGGGCAGGAGAAATATCGGAGCTGGAACAAATACAGAGATCGTTTACGGCTCACACTGAGCCAGTAAAGCACCTAAACTACTGGGAACGCCTGCAAGTCTTGAACATGTACTCATTGGAGCGGAGGAGAGAGAGGTACATGATAATATATACCTGGAAGGTACTCGAGGGCTTGGTCCCAAATCTGCACACTGCCATAACAACATACTGGAGTGAGAGATATGGGAGGAAGTGTAAAATAAACCCAGTGAGGAGCAGGGGTGCGGTGGGACAATAAGAGAAATTGTATCAACATCCGGGGTCCCAGACTTTTCAACATCTTACCAGAAGATATCAAAACAATGCGGGAAAAAGTGTTGAAGCCTTCAAGAAGAAACTAGACAAGTATCTTCACCAGGTGCCAGATCAACCAGGCTGTGATGGATATGTGGGGCAGTGGGTCTCCAGCGAAACAGCCTGGTTGACCAGGCGAGCACCAGACGAGCCTGGCCCAGGGCCCGGGCTCGAGAGTAGATATACTCTCGAAATTCTTCAAAGGTATATCAAAGGAGTGGTATTGATTAAATTTAACAACACTGCACTAGCCAAGGACTCGAACCCATGCTGCTTTGGCCTGCCTCATGGTGGGCGAAAACGCATGACGCTCGTTTGGTCCAGTGGATTAGGGCGTCATGCGTTTTCGCCCACCATAAAGGCAGGCCAAAGCAGCATGGGTTCGAGTCCTTGGCTAGTGCAGTGTTGTTATATATATATATATATATATTATATAAAATATATATATTATATATTATATATTATATATAATATATCCCTTTTTAGATAAGAACAACGGGAAGTCTACCACTGTAAACCGAATTGTTTGTCATCGTTATGGCGCTAAATTTCTCTAGTATTACTAACTCTGTCATCATTGACACTTGACTCACATAATGACTAACATGTTCATTGAAGCCAGGAATACGTATTTAAAAATCAGAGAAACGGAAACTGATGTACAATTGTTCTTGATTCTATCAAACATTAATTACCCCTATACAGTCAAGTTGATAAATTAGTCAAAGAAAGTACACTAAAGGGGAAAAAATAACATAACTTTGGTATATCTGTCTAACACACTGTAACTGATGCGTGCACATTAGTTGCGTGCCTCGTTGTGCTCCGGGTTTTTCGTGTTTTCACGGTCGCTCTTACGTGCTAGAACTTTAATTTGTGTCATCAATCCTATACGATACATCCCTCTAGCGCCTGGAACAAATCTTGGGCGGAAAACATTATATACTGAGTCAAAAAAGGAGAATTAGTGTGCACTACCAAGCAGAGTTTACTGCCAGAGGGGAATCATAGGCCTGTCCCGTGTGGAAAAAAATAATA
Source organism: Cherax quadricarinatus (assembly GCF_026875155.1). Taxonomy (NCBI): domain Eukaryota; kingdom Metazoa; phylum Arthropoda; class Malacostraca; order Decapoda; family Parastacidae; genus Cherax; species Cherax quadricarinatus. The sequence goes on along the minus strand of NC_069435.1, from coordinate 3,209,536 downwards.
ATTGAACTTTTCATGTCAGAGGAAAGAAAGTCTCCCTGATAACATTGAGTATACATAGTGTATAGTGTATATACAGTGGCTCCCTAGTTATTGATGATAAAGGCTAAAGTGTCATTTGGAAACAGGTGAATTTGTAAATGAAGTGATAAGCCTATAGAGGCAGGTGCCAGAAGTCGCCAGAACTTACCACAGGTCAGCTGTTTTTTAATAATCTTCCTGGCTTGCCAGTGTACTCGCATATAATCTAGTGATACCAGTGATTAGCAGAATACAGTGTTGTAGTAGCAACTAACCAGTATTATAATGGTACTTAGTGGAGTGGAGTGACTTTCATTAGTTTCTTTTTCTTGAAATACGAGACGTTACTGTGAATTTCATATAACCTGTAGTTACAGCAGTCGCAATATACAAAACGAGAAGCAATTTTTACTACAGAAAAGCCCCGTCCTTCCTCCAAAATTTGCACCAGTCAACTATAGTGATAATATAGCATTTATTGTGGTGGAGACGGAAAAAAAAGAAAAAAAAAAAAAAAAAAAAAAGAGAAAAGCCAGATACAGCGATTGATAAACAAGGAGGTGACCGTTCGTCATTGTAGGAGCTGCCAGATATCACCGGCTCTTAAAACACGCAAGTTATACTTTTGTATCAGTCAAATCACATATTACTCGGGTAGATAATTTCCAGTAGACCCTTTTCTTTGTGTTAGCTCAAATCACCGACCAGTATGTTTTAAATTTAAGTGACCCACTAAATCAGAGCAGATCGACTGGCCCGAACCCTTGCCTGGTCCGAACCCTTGACTGGTCCGAACCCGGGACTGGTTTCAAACAGTTTCGTTGGACAATAAAGCAGATGTAAACGGATGGGGTTGTAGGCGCCCTATAAACACAAACATTAAAAATCAGGAACGTGACGGTAAGCTGTCCAATATACAAAAAGAGTTAGAAACAGAAATACAAATAGCTAGAGCTTCATTTAAGGTTTTTAATAGAAATTTTCAAGAGGTTGCTAGTAGAATTGCAGTAAATCAACCATTCAAATCATTATGAAGCCTTGTAGTCTGTGGTCAGTCAAACAAACGGGCTTCCACATGGATAAATTGTCATTTTTGTGGAAATTGGTGTCACGCCCCTTGTGCAGATATCCCAGAACTAGCTACAAGCAGTATTAAAACAGAGAAGTGTTTTTGGGTATGCTCAAATGAGGAAAAACTGTGGACTAAAATCACAAGGGTATTAAAAGAGGACAACATCAAAGCTGCTTTCATAGAAAACCTGGAAGCTTTCTACAACAGATGGGAACATAAAATGTCTGGGCTGAATGGTACTGCCCCTTTATACTGGCCATGTAGTCATAAACTGTAGGTGGAGGTGATGTCCCGGTAGTCAGTAAATGTGGGGCTGATAGTGCTGTCCTGGGAGACAGTAATGGTGAAGCTGGAGGTGCGTCCTGGGGACAGTAATGGTGAAGCTGGAGGTGCTGTCTGGGAGACAGTAATGGTGAAGCTGGAGGTGTCCTGGGAGACAGTAATGGTGAAGCTGGAGGTGCTGTCCTGGGGACAGAAAGGTGAAGCTGGAGATACTGTCCTGGGAGACAGAAATGGTTGGGAAACTGGAGGTGCTGTCCTGGGAGACAGAAATGGTGAAGCTGGAGGGTACTGTCCTGGGAGACAGTAATGGTGAAGCTGGAGGTGCTGTCCTGGGAGACAGAAATGGTGAAGCTGGAGATACTGTCCTGGGAGACAGAAATGGTGAAGCTGGAGATATTGTCCAGGGAGTCGGGAATTATACGCAGGAAGGAATACATATAAATGACCTCATAGGGGACGGGAGCCATAGTAGGGAAACAAGTGTGTCAAAGATAAGATAAAACCAATATTGCCCAAAATAGAAATACCGCAGGAAATAGCAAACAAGAGGACTCCAATAGCAATAGTGAGGATAAATTACCAAAAACAACTGGTGGGGCTCCATTGTTGGTGCTAGGGAGGATAGAAGTAAGACAGGGAAACATGCACCAACAGGGAATACAGTCACAGAAAAACCCCAAAGGGAAGCGGAAACCAAGCTGTGCACATACTATGCATTGGTATCTGCTGGCATGGGAAATCTGGAAAAACAGATGGGACATGCAACTATGACCACCCTAGAAAATGCCATGCCCATATGAAAACAGGAAAATGCAAACTCCCTTCCTGTAAGCTTTTTCACCTGAAATGTGTACCTCTTCAGTACAGGAAAGACTGTGCAAAAACTTAAATTGCCAGGCATACCATCTAAAGGGGACAAAAAGATACAAAACATCCAGGCCAGGGGAAAACCTGGGTAGCCACAGCCACTCAAGAGGGAGAGGTTTTTTAGTGCCAGGAAGGAAAAAAAACTGGCAGGAAATGGCAGAAATCGTACACCAAATCCAGTCATTCCTGGGGTGGAAAACCCCAGTCGATGGCCTCCACTCCAAACCAACAGATACAGATACTAATGCCGGAAAAAAAAAACCCCCCCCAGTACCAACAATACCACCAGTCCGATAACATTCTTCTTTGCAAATATACAGGGTCTAAGCCAGCTACAAACAACAAAAAAACCTTTCATCCGTGGACTGCTTGCAGAGGCAAAGGCAATGTTCGCGGCTTTCACTGAGCCCACATAAAGGATCACTTGGACAACGGGAAATATGGATCCCAGGTTACAACCTATACAGATGTGACAGAAGTGAACAGGCCCAAAAAGGGGGGGGGTTTGGGCCCGTACATTGCAGAGTCACTTGTTTGCACAGAACTGCTTAATGCCTCAAATGACGTAGTGGAAGTTTTAGCAGTAAAGGTCGAGAACCAAAAAACCCAGTCATTGTGGTAGTCTACAAGCCTCCCGGGTGCAACATCCCAGCAATTCCAGGAACAGCTGTTAAAAATTGACCACTGTTGGAAAATCTTCCAGCTCCTGCACCAACATCTTGTCCTGGGGGATTTTTAACTTAAGGCACCCAAAATGGAGGAATATAGCAAATAATATTGTTGCAGAAATAACACCAGGAGGCAGCTCTGATGAAAACTCACACTCACACGAGCTTTTAAATCTCTGCACAAAATTCAATTTAAACCAGCAAATAATAGAGCCTACAAGATGGAGAATTTCACTAGACCTCATCTTCACTAACAATGTGACCCGATAAGAAAATGTCACCATATCAAAAACAATATACTCAGATCACAACATAATTGAGGTTCAGACATGTATGCATGGAGCCCCAGACCGACAAAATGAGACTAGTCATGAGGGAGCATTCACCAAATTCAACTTCAATAACAAAAACATAAAGTGGGACCCAAATTAACCAAATCCTAACCCATATAAGCTGGGAAGATATACTAAGCAACACAGACCCAAAATTTTTGCCTAGAACAGATTAACTCGGTGGCATCGATGTATGCACAAGGCTTATTCCTCTAAGAAAAGGAGGAGTAGATGTAAATTAGAAAGAGACAGGCGCTCCCTTTACAGGCGACGGAAAAGAATAACAGAGCGGCTAAAAGAGGTCAATATATCTGAAATGCGCAGGGAGACACTGGTCAGAGAAATAGCAAGCATCGAACTTAAGCTAAAAGAATCCTTTAGGAGTCAGGAATCGCGGGAAGAACTAAAAGCCAATAAATGAAATCGAAAGAAACCCAAAGTATTTCTTCTCCTATGCCAAATCAAAATCGAGAACAACGTCCAGTATTGGGCCCCTACTTAAACAAGATGGGTCCTACACAGATGACAGCAAGGAAATGAGTGAGCTTACTCAAGTCCCAATATGACTCAGTTTTTAGCAAGCCGCAACCAGACTGAGAGTCGAAGACCAAAATGAATTTTTTATGAGAGAGCCACAAAATTTGACTAACACAAGCCTATCCGATGTTATCCTGACGCCAAAATGATTCGAACGGCGATAAAGACTCCCCCTGATCTCCCCCAGGGCCAGACTCATGGAACCTGTGTTCATAAGAACTGCAAGGCCCTATCCGAGCCTTTTCCTTCCTATGGAGGGGGCAGGGACAGGGGGGGGTGCCCCTCAGTTACTAAAAACAACAGACATGCCCACTCCAAAAAGGGGGGCAGAAAAGCAACAGCAAAGAATCAGACAATGCACAAACATCCTATCTAAAATCTTTGAAAGGGCCCTAAGAAGCAAGTCCCACCCATTAAAACCCTCAGTTACAAACCCAGGGAACAGGTTTAGAACAGGTCGCTCCTGTCGTCTCAATACTGGATCACTACGACAAGGTCCAAAATGCACTAGAAGCAAAAAGAATGCAGATGTAATATATACGGGATTTGCAAAAGCCTTCGACAAGTGGACCGGGGCGAAATAGCGCACAAAAGCGCGCAAAAGGAAAAACGGGGAAAAGTGGGTGAGGATCTTAAAATTTTCCCTCAAACAAAACACAGGAGTAGTCTCAACAGAGTAAAGCCCGAGGCAGCTACGGTGAAAGCTCTGTCCCACAAGGCACAGTACTAGCTCCCATCTTGTTCCTCATCCTCATACCCGACATAGACAAGGATGTCAGCCACAGCACCGTGTCTTCCCTTTGCAGATGACACCCGAATCTGCATGACAGTGTCTTCCATTGCAGACACTGCAAGGCTCCAGGCGGACTTTCAACCAATTCTTTCATGGGCTGCGAAAACAATAGAAGTTAAAACGATGAGAAATTTCAATTACTCAGATATGGTAAACATGAGGAAATTAAATCTTCATCAGAGTACAAACAAATTTGGCCACAAAATAGAGCGAAACACCAACGTCAAAGACCTAGGAGTGATTTATGTCGGAGGATCTCACCTTCAAGGACCATAACATTTTATCAATCGCATCTGCTAGAAAAATGACAGGATGGATAATGAGAACCTTAAAAACTAGGGGCCAAGCCCATGATGACACTTTTCAGGTCACTTGCTCTATCTGGGCCTGGAATATTGCTGCACTCTAACAGCACCTTTAAAGGGCAGGTGAAATTGCCGACCTAGAAAATGTACAGAGAACTTTCACGGCGCGCATAACGGAGATAAAAACCCCTCAATTACTGGGAGCGCTTGAGGTTTCTAAACCTGTATTCCCTGGAACGCAGGAGGAGAGAGATACATGATTATATACCCCTGGAAAATCCTAGAGGGACTAGTACCAAACTTGCACACGAAAATCACTCACTACGAAAGCAAAAGACTTGGCAGACGTGCACCATCCCCCAATAAAAAGCAGGGGTGTCACTAGCACGTTAAGAGACCATACAATAAGTGTCAGGGGCCCGAGACTGTTCAACTGCCTCCCAGCACACATAAGGGGGATTACCAACAGACCCCTGGCAGTCTTCAAGCTGGCACTGGACAAGCACCTAAAGACAGTTCCTGATCAGCCGGGCTGTGGCTCGTACGTTGGTTTGCGTGCAGCCAGCAGCAACAGCCTGGTTGATCAGGCGCTGATCCACCAGGAGGCCTGGTCACAGACCGGGCCGCGGGGGCGTTGACCCCCGAAACTCTCTCCAGGTCTCCAGGTCCAGGTCCAGGTCACAGTAGAAATAACAAGTGAACACAAAATTAACCTTCACTTTGAATCATTCTGGTTGTTGTCATAATATATTGTGTAAGTATCTATCAACACTCCGGAGACTGTGTATAACATATCCAAGCCTTGAGATAGACAATCAGACGAAGGATGACGTCACTGTTTATTCCAACCAATCAATGAGCTTCCTATGTGTCAGCTGACCAGAGAATATGTTACCTCAGCCAATCAGAGAACTTGTTAAACATCAGTCAGTTTACTCAGCATTAGCTAGATGTATATATAGTTATGGCTGGTGTTACGCTACATTACTCTGAGAAAACCTTTCATATCTTCATTTGTTACTCTTGCAACATTGCACAGCTCCTGATGACTCACTGACAAGCGTGAAAGTGTTGAGTAAAAGATCCCCCCCTCCCCCGTGGCTTGTCTTGCATTGTTAAGATCGCAGAATAGGTGTAACTTGATATTTTAGCTTAAATAGCAACGCTCTTCTTGCCGAATAAAGCAAGCGAAAATTTGTGTAAGCAATAATATCGCAAAATTCATTCTGAAGCTAACGAAAAAAAAATATATTTCATTGTGTTTATTTGTCATTAAATTATTGTAAACTTATCTAAAATATATTTAGTTGGATTAGGCTAAATTAAATTCCGCTTGTTATAATAAGGATAGGTAAGTTTTCTAAGGTTCTTTTGGTACAAAATTATTAATTTTTACATTAACATAAATAAAAAAAATATATCTTTAAAAGTGTATGAGAAAATTTTTAGAAAGAACTTAATTTTAAATGAGTTCTTGTTAACGGACCAATTTTACCTATTCGGTTTATACACACACACACACACACCACACACACACCCCACACACACACACACACATACACACACACACACACACACACACACACCACACACCACCACACACACATACAATACACACACACACACACACCACATACAACACACACACACACACACACACACACACACACACACACACACACATACACACACACACACAACACACACACACACACATACACACACACACACACACACACACACACACACACATTACACACACACACACACACACACAATACACACACACATACACACACACACACACACACACACACACACACACACACACACACACACACACACACACACACATACACACACACGCACACACACACACACACACAAACACACACACACACACACATACACACACATGGTGACATGGTGACAGCAGTAAGACAAGAGAGAGAGGGGTGGGTGGATTGCATTTTCTTGGACTGCAAGAAGGCGTTTGACACAGTTCCACACAAGAGATTGGTGCAAAAACTGGAGGACCAAGCAGGGATAACAGGGAAGGCCCCTACAATGGATCAGGGAATACTTGTCAGGAAGACAGCAGCGAGTCATGGTACGTGGCGAGGTGTCAGAGTGGGCACCTGTGACCAGCGGGGTCCCGCAGGGGTCAGTCCTAGGACCAGTGCTGTTTCTGGTATTTGTGAACGACATGACGGAAGGAATAGACTCTGAGGTGTCCCTGTTTGCAGATGACGTGAAGTTGATGAGAAGAATTCACTCGATCGAAGACCAGGCAGAACTACAAAGGGATCTGGACAGGCTGCAGACCTGGTCCAGCAATTGGCTCCTGGAGTTCAATCCCACCAAGTGCAAAGTCATGAAGATTGGGGAAGGGCAAAGAATGGCCGCAGACGGGAGTACAGTCTAGGGGGTCAGAGACTACAAACCTCACTCAAGGAAAAAGATCTTGGGGTGAGTATAACACCAGGCACATCTCCTGAAGCGCACATCAACCAAATAACTGCTGCAGCATATGGGCGCCTAGCAAACCTCAGAACAGCATTCCGACATCTTAATAAGGAATCATTCAGGACCCTGTTACACCGTGTATGTTAGGCCCATATTGGAGTATGCGGCACCAGTTTGGAACCCACACCTAGCCAAGCACGTGAAGAAACTAGAGAAAGTGCAAAGGTTTGCAACAAGACTAGTCCCAGAGCTAAGAGGTATGTCTACGAGGAGAGGTTAAGGGAAATCAACCTGACGACACTGGGGACAGGAGAGATAGGGGGGACATGATAACGACATACAAATACTGAGAGGAATTGACAAGGTGGACAAAGACAGGATGTTCCAGAGATTGGACACAGTAACAAGGGGGACACAGTTGGAAGCTGAAGACACAGATGAATCACAGGGATGTTAGGAAGTATTTCTTCAGCCACAGAGTAGTCAGTAAGTGGAATAGTTTGGGAAGCGATGTAGTGGAGGCAGGATCCATACATAGCTTTAAGCAGAGGTATGATAAAGCTCACGGCTCAGGGAGAGTGACCTAGTAGCGATCAGTGAAGAGGCGGGGCCAGGAGCTCGGACTCGACCCCCGCAACCTCAACTAGGTGAGTACAACTAGGTGAGTACACACACACACACACACACACACACACACACACACACACACACACATACATACACACACATACACACACACACATACACACACACACACACACACACACACACACACACACACACACACACACACCACACACACACACAAGGGGGAACTACTCAGGCATGAGGAACTTCCTTCAAGACATTCAGTGGGAGAGGGAACTGACAGGAAAACCAGTACAAGAAATGATGGACTATGTAGCAACAAATGCAAGGAGGCAGAGGAGAGGTTTGTTCCCAAGGAAAAACAGAAATAATGGGAAGAACAGAACGAGTCCTTGGTTCACCCAAAGGTGTAGGGAGGCAAAAAAACTAGGTGTACTAGAGAATGGAAAAGGTACAGAAGACAGAGAACTCAGGAAAATAAAGAAATCAGCCGAAGAGCCAGAAACGAATATGCACAGATAAGAAGGGGGCTCAGAGACAATATGAAAATGACATAGCATCAAAAGTAAAGACTGACCCGAAGCCGTTGTACAGCCACATCAGGAGGAAAACAACAGTAAAGGACCAGGTAATCAGACTGAGGAAGGGTGAGGGGGAATTCACAAGAAACGACCGAGAGGTTTGTCAGAGCTAAACACAAGATTTAAAGAGGTATTTATAGTGGAAACCAGTAGGACTCCAAGAAATCAGAACTGGGGGGCACACCAGCAAGTGCTGGATGAGGTACATATAACCAAGGAGGAGGTGAAGAAGCTGCTATGCGAACTTGACACCTCAAAGGCGGTGGGACCAGACAACATCTCTCCATGGGTCCTTAAAGAGGGAGCAGAGATATTGTGTGAGCCATTAACAAAGATCTTCAACACATCATTTGAAACTGGGCAACTCCCTGAGGTATGGAAAATGGCAAATGTAGTCCCAATTTTTAAAAAGGGAGACAGACATGAGGCACTAAACTACAGACCTGCATCACTAACGTGTATAGTATGCAAGGTCATGGAGAAGATCATCAGGAGGAGAGTGGTGGGGCACCTGGAAAGAAACAAGTGTATAACTGACAACCAGCACGGTTTCAGGGAAGGAAAATCCTGTGTCACAAACCTACTAGAGTTTTATGACAAGGTGACAGAAGTAAGACAAGAAAAGAGAGGGGTGGATTAGACTGCATATTTTTGGACTGCAAGAAGGCCTTCGACAGTTCCTCACAAGAGGTTACTGCAAAAGCTAGAGGATCAGGCACACATAACAGGAAGGGCACTGCAATGGATCAGAGAATATCTGACAGGGAGGCAACAACGAGTCATGGTACGCGACGAGGTGTCAGAGTGGGCGCCTGTGACAAGCGGGGTTCCACAGGGGTCAGTCCTAGGACCTGTTCTGTTCTTGGTATATGTGAACGACATAACGGAAGGGATAGACTCAGAAGTGTCCTTGTTTGCAGATGATGCGAAGTTAATGAGAAGAATCAAATCGGACGAGGATCAGGCAGGACTACAAGGAGACCTGGACAGGCTACAAGCCTGATCCAGCAACTGGCTCCTTGAATTTAACCCTGCCAAATGCAAAGTCATGAAGATTGGGGAAGGGCAAAGAAGACCGCAGACACAATATGAGTTTAGATGGCCAAAGACCTGCAAAACTCACTCAAGGAAAAAGATCTGGGGGTGAGTATAACACCGAAGCATATACCCTGAGGCACACATCAATCAGATAACTTGCTGCAGCATACGGGCGCCTGGCAAACCTACGGATAGCATCCGAATACCTCATAAGGATTCGTTTAAGACTTCTGTATACATCATACGTCAGGCCCATACTGGAGTTGCAGCACCAGTTTGGAATCCACACCTAGCAAGCACTCAAGAAATTAGAAAAAGTGCAAAGGTTTGCACAAGACCTATCCAGAGCTACGGGAATTGTCCTACGAAGAAAGGTTGAGGGAAATCGGCCTTACTACACTGAGGACAGAGGGTCAGGGGAGATATGATAACGACGAAGATAAAAACGCGGCCGGAATAGACAAGGTGGACAGACGGGATGTTCCAAGATGGGACAACAGACACAATAGTCACAATTGAAGTTGAAGACTCAGATGAATCAAAGGGATGTATATGTAAGTATTTCTTTTTTCTTCAGTCATAGAGTCGTCCAGGAGGCCATGGAATAGCCTAGAAAGGGATTAGTGGAGCAGAACCAACATATTTTAAGCGAGTATGATAGAGCTCATGGGGCAGGAAGAGAGAGGACCTAGTAGCAATCACGAAGAGCGGGGCCAGGACTGTGACCGACCCCTGCAACCACAAATAGGTGAACACATACACACACACACACACATATTTTTTATTTAACATATAATATATATATATATATTATATATATATAATAATATATATAGTAAATATATTGTAAATTAGATTGACGCGCAAAAACCCCGTAGGGAAGATATAAGCAAGCTGGGGAATGTTAAGCAACAGATTCGATCCAAGAAAAGAAAAATCCAGAATGCATGATCGAGAGCGCGAACTCATGAGGAGTGTTTGCTATATAGGAGCTGGAATGAGTGACGTAGAGGATTGATGTCACTGCTATTTCTGACAACACTGCGTAACTTGTTTAGTTGTTATGTCTCGTACCCGACGCAGTTGTTTAGGAAGAGAAGAGGTGTCAAGTAGTGGGTGAGGGTGGGTGGGGCTCCTGAATGAGGGGTGATGAGGGTGTGTGGGTGGGGGGTGTCAAGTGGAACGGATGAGGGTGTGGATGGGAGCGCCGATGTTTCAGGTGGACGTAAGGAGGATGTGTGTAAGAATGAACAAGGGGGTGTGGATAATCCTCAGGTTGGTGTAGAGTACAAGGTGGGGGGATATACCAGGTGGGTGTAGAATAACAAGGTTGTGTGGAAAATACCAGGTGTTAGTAAGATGTACAAGGTGGTGTGTGATATACAAGTGGGTGTAGATGTACAAGTGGGTGGGGAATATACCAGGTGGGTGTAGAATGTACAAGTGGTGTGGGATATACCATTGGGTGTAGATGTTACAAGGTGGGTGTGGAAATTATACCAGGTGGGTAGATGTAAATAAGGGTTGAGTGTAGATTACCAAGGTGGGTGTGATTGTGGATTACCATTGGGTGTGGGTGTGATGTACTAGATGTATGGGTGTTGGGATGTACCAGGTGGGTGTGAGTGTAGATGTACCAGGTGGGTGTGAGTGTGGATATACCAGGTGGGTGTAATTGTGGATGTCACCAAGTGGGTGTTGATGAACAACGTGGGTGTGGTGTGGATGTACCAGGTGGGTGGTTGAATGTGGATGTACAAGGTTGGTGTGAGTGATGATTTACAGGTGGGTGTGGGTGTGGCTGTACAGTGTGAGTGGATGTACAAGTGAGTGTTGATGTACCAGTGGTGTGGTATGGATGTACCAGGTGGGATTTGAGTGTAATTGTACCAGGTGGGTGTGAGTACCATTGGATGTTAGTGCGGATTTACCAGTGGGTGTGATGTGCTGTAACCAAGTGGTGTGGAATGAACCACGTGGGTGTTTGTGTGGATGTACCAGGTGGTGTGAGTGCAGATGTGCCAGGTGGTGTGATGCGGGATGTACCAGTTTGTTTTAGTGCGATTTAACCAGTGGTGTAAGTGCGGATTTACAGTGGGTAAGGATGTGGCAGTACCAAGTGGGTGTGATGAACCACGTGGGATGTTTTGTGATGTACCAGGTGGGGTGAGATGTAGAATTACAGTGGTGTGAGTGTGTCATCGTCAAGGTTGTGTGAGTGGACGAACTAGGTGGGTGTGAGTTGGATGTAGAAGGTGGATAAGGTGTGGGTGAAGGAGAGAATACACTCACCAACTTGTGTCGGGTCTCGCCTTCCTAAGTTTTCAACACTCGACATAACAAGTTACTTCTAGCTTCTTTAGCACTGTCAACTTGTATAAAGTTTCACCACCATCACTCCCACATTCAATTCATTCCACTTTCCAACTAACCTCAGACTGGGGGGGGGTACAAGTATTTCCTCACATACCCTGGGACTCATCTGAGTTCTCAGCGGTCAGTGTTCTAGTGTCCTGTGTTCTTAGCGTCTGTGTTACTTATGTCTGTGTTCTTAGCGTCTGTGTTCTTAGTGTCCTGTGTCTCAATGTCTTGTGTTTCTAGTGTCCTGTGTTCTTAGTGTCTGTGTTCTTAATGTCTGTGTTCTTAGTGTCTGTGGATTAGTGTCCTGTGTTCTTAGTGTCTGTGTTTCTTAATGTCTGTGTTCTTAGTGTCTGGTGTTCTTTAGTTCTGTGTTCTTAGTGTCATGTTCTTAGTGTCCCTGTGTCTTAGTGTCTGTTCTTAGTGTCTGTGTTCTATGTCTGTGTTCTTATTGACTGTGATCCTAGTTCTGTGGTCTTTAGTGTCCCTGTGTTTAGAGGTCATGTGTTCTTATGTCTGTGTTCTTCGTGTCTGTTATTTCTTAGTGGACTGTGTTTCTTAGTGTCTTTTGGGGGGGTTTTTGGCCTTCTAGTGTCTGTTTCTTAGAGTCTGGTGTTCTAGCGTCTGTGTTCTTAGTGGTCTGTGGTACATAGTTCGTGTTTCTTAGTGTCTGTGTTCTTACGTCTGTGTTTCTAATGTCTGTGTTCTTAGCGCTGTTTCTTAGCGTCTGTGTTCTTAGTGTCAGTGTTCTTAGTGTCTGTGTTCTTAGTGTCTGTGTTCTTATTGTCTGTGTTCTTAGTGTCTGAGTTCTTGTGTCTGTGTTTCTTAGTCGTCAATGTTTCTTATTGTCCTGTGTTCTTATTGTCTGTGTTCTTAGTGTCTGTGTTCTTAGTGTCTGTGTTCTTAGTGTCTGTGTTCTAGTGTCTGTGTTCTTAGTGTCCTGTGTTCTTAGTGTCCTGTGTTTCATAGTGTCTGTGTTCTTAGTGTCCTGTGTTCTTATGTCTGTGTTCTTAGTGTGTTACTTAGCGTCACTGTGTTCTTATTGTTGTTCTTAGTTGTCTGTGGTTCTTAGTGTCTGTGTTCTTATTTTCTGTGTTCTTATGTCTGTGCTCTTAGTTCTGTTTACTGTAGTGTTCTGTGTATCTTAGTGTCTGTGTTCTAGTGTCTGTGTTCTTAGTGTCTGTGTTCTTAGTGTCTGTGTTCTTAGTGTCCTCGTGTTCTTAGTGTCTGTTTCTTAGTGTCTGTGTTTCTTAGCGACTGTGTTTCTTAGTGTCTGTTTCTTACGTCTGTGTTTTCTTAGTGACTGTGTTCTTAGCGTCTGTGTTTCTTAGGCCTGTGTCTTAGTGTCTGTTTCTAGCGTCTGTGTTCTTAGCGTCGTGTTTCTTAGTGTCTGTGTTCTTAGCGTCTTTGTTCTTTAGCGTCTGTGTTCTTAGTGTCTGTGTTCGTAGCGTCAGTGATCTTGGCGTCTGTGTGTTCTTACGTCTGGTTCTAGCGTCTGAGTTTCTAGCGTCTGTGTTCATAGTGTCTGAGTTCTTAGCGTCCAGTTTGTCATGCGTCTGTGGTTCTTGTCGTCTGTGTTCTGGCGACTGTGTTTCTTAGCGTCTGTGTTCTTAGCGTCTGTGTTCTTAGCGTCTGTGTTCTTAGCGTCAGTGTTCTTAGCGTCTGTGTTCCTAGTGTTCTGTGTTCTAATGTCTGTTGTTTCTTAGCGTCCTGTGTCTTAATGTCCTGTGTTCTTAATGTCTGTTTCTAGTGTCGTGTTCTTACGTCTTGGTCTTAGTGTCTGTGTTCTTAGTGTCTGTTTCTAGTGTCTGTGTTCTTAGTGTCTGTGTTCTTAATGTTTGTGTACTTATGTCGTGTTCTTATTGTCTGTGTTCTGAATGTCTGTGTTCTTATGTCTGTGTTCTTAGCGTCTGTGTCTTATGGTCTGTGTTCTTAGTGTCTGTGTTCTTAATGTCGTGTTCTTAATGTCGTGTTCTTAGAGTCCTGTGTTCTAGCGTCCTGTGTTCTTTAGTGTCCTGTGTTCTTGGAAGTTGTCTGTGTTCTTAGTGTTGTTTTCTTAGTAGTCTGTGTTCTTAGCGGCTGTGTTCTTATCTGTGTTCTTAATGTCTGTTTCTTAGCGTCCTGTTTCTTAATAATGTTCTGTGTTCTTAATGTCTGTGTCCTTGTTGTCTGGTGTTCTTAGCGTCTGTGTTCTAGTGTCTGTGTTCTTAGTGCTGTGTTCTTATGTCTGGTGTTCTTAAGTCCCCTGTTTCTAATGTTTGTGTTCTTAGTGTCTTGTCTCTTAGGTCTGTGTTTCTTAGCGTCTGTGTCTTAGCGTCTGTGTTCTTAAGCGTCTGTGTTTCTTAGCGCCTGTGTTTCTTAGCGTCCTGTGTTCTAGCGTCAGTGTTCTTTGTGTCCTGTGTTCTTATTCTGTGTTTCTTAGCGTCTGTGTTCTTAATGCTGTGGTCTTAGTATCCTGTGTTCTTAGTGTCTGTGTTCTTTAGTGTCTCTGTGTTCTTAAGTGTCTGTGTTCTTCGTGTCTGGTGTTCTAGGTCTGTGTTCTTAGTGTCTGTGTTCTTAATGGTCTGTTTTACTTAGTGTCTGGTGTTCTTAGTGTCTGTGTTCTTAGTGTCCTGTGTTTCATTTCTTAGAGCGTCGTGTTCTTAGTGTCCTGTGTTCTTATATCTGTGTTCTTAGTGTCTGTGTTCTTAGTGTCTGTGTTCTTAGTGTCTTGTTCTTAGTGTCCTTGTTCTTACGTCTGTGTTCTTAATGTCTGTGTTCTTAATTGTCTGTCTTATGTCTGTGTTCTTAGTGTCTGGGTCTTAGTGTCCTTGTTCTAAGTGTCAGTGTTCTTTAGTGTCTGTCTTAGTGTCGTGTTCTTAAGTGTCTGTGTTCTTAGTGTCTGAGGTCTAGGTCTTGTACTTAGTGTCTGTGTTCTTAGTGTCTGTGTTCTTAGTTCTTGTTTCTTAATGTGTGTTCTTAGTGTTCTGTGGTCTTAGTGGTCTGTGATTCTTAGTGTCTGTGTTCTTAGTGTCTGTGTTTCTTATGTCTGTGTTCTAAATGTCTGTTGTCTTAGTGTACTGTGGTCTTATTTCTGTGTTCTTAGTTTCTGTTCCTTAGTGTCTTGTTCTTAGTGTCGGGTGTTCTTAGTGTCCTGTTGTTCTTATTGTCTGTGTTCTTAAGTGTCTGAGTTCTTAATGTCTGTGTTCTTTAGTGTCTGTGTCTTATTGTCTGTGTTCATATGTCCTGTGTTCTTAGTGTCTTGTTTCTTATCGTCGTGTTCTAAGTGTCTGTTTCCTTAGGCCCGTCTGTGTTCTTACGTCCTTGTTCTTAGCGTCTGTGTTCATAGCGCTGTGTTCTTAGTGTCCTGTGTTCTTAGCGTCTGTGTTTTCTTAGTTGTCTGTGTCTTATGTGTCTGTGTTCTTAGTGTCTGTTGTTTTTAATGTCTGTGTTCTTAGTGTCTGTGGTCTTAGTGGTCATGTGTTCTTATTGACTGTGTTCTTATGTCTGTGTTCTTAGTGTCTGTGTTCATATCGTCTGGTTCCTTAGTGTCTGTGTTTCATATCGTCTGTGTTCTTAGCGTCTGTGTTCTTAGCGTCTTTGTTCTTAGCGTCTGTGTTCTTAGTGTCATGTGTTCTTAGCGTCTGGGTACTTATGTCTGTTGTTCTAGTGTCTGTGTTTCTTAGTGCCTGTGTTCCTTAGTGCGTGTTTCTTAGTTTCTGAGTTCTTAGTGTCTGTGTTCTTAATGTCTGTGTTCTTAGTGTCCTGTGTTCTTGAGCGTCTGTGTACTTAGTGTCCCCCAGTGTCTTAGCGTCTGTGTTTCTTAGCGTCTGTGTTCTTAGCGTCCTGTGTTCAACTATTATTTGGGTCTTCATGGTCCAATTTTTTATCACTAGAAAAATTCATTAGGTATTTTTTTGTATTACAATTAAGTTTTATTGATGTTGCTGAATCCACTTGAGAAGTTTTTCCTTTTACTTATGTGGTTTGTTTTCTGCCTCAAATTTGTTCTTATAATCCAGAAAGAAAAAGTGCTGTTGTCATTGTACTTAAGCTCTACCTTAGGTAATTCTTCCGTGTAAGTCCAGTGATTTAATAAGACAGGATATTAAGTTCCTATGGGTTTAATTAGACAGGATTACATCTCTTGAATCCCACTCCAGGTGATTCCTCAGAACAATCTTTATTGATATGGCAGGATTAATAGATTTGTCGTAAAGATGAAGAGTTAGAGCCTCCTGTAATCACCCTCTCCTTAAACTCAATAACCATACTCATTATCTGTTATCAGTGAAAAGCCGATTATCTAAGCGGGCATGAAGTCAGGTCCTCAGGGGATTTGTTGTGTCCGTTCATTTAATGTCTTCACTCACTTCTTTACTGACTGGATACCTTCTGTGGCTTGATTCTTAATTGTCGCCATATTCCCTGGATTTATTTGCTCCTTATCTATAATACCATCACTGAATTTTCAGTTAAATTCCATCGCGCAAAATCGGCGGACCAACATGAGTGTTCCTTCATTATTTCGTCATTGTTTGCACTATATTCTTTATTATTAATAATAAATCTTATTTCTTGGGTAAATAATTTGTTAGTGGTATGTCGTTGGACCTGTCTAGTATGGACCCCAGCGGACTACTGCCAGTGTTTCCCTCTTTTCTTATGAATTCCGGTATTTGTCCTCGCGTCAGGATGTTTCTTTGTTTGGGACTTGAACTTGTGAGGTGTGCCTCTAAGCCCTTTAATTGCCGTTCCTTTGATGTATTACTTTTCATAGTTCCTTGAAGCAATGTTAGCAGTCACGAAAGCGCTTGGAATTTCACTACTCTTTCACATGGTTGTTTGTGCATATATATAAATATATAGATATATATATATATAAAATATATTATTATTATAGATATATATATATATAATATAATAGATATAATATATATTATATATATATATAAACAAAATATAAATGTCGTGCCGAATAGCAGAACTTGCGTCTTGGCTAAAAAAATAGCAACCGCTCATCTTGCCCATATAGGATCAAAGTGAAAATTCGTGGTAGCAATAATTCGCCAAAAATCATTCTGAACATAAACGAAAAAAATCATTTCACTGTATATTTTAAATCATTAAATTACTGTAAAGAAATCTAAAATATTTAGTTGGTATACTAAAATAAATTGTTCATGATATAATAAGTTAGGTAAGGTTCTAAGATTCTTTAGAGCAAAAAATTAAAATTTTAACATTAACATTAATGAAAAAAATATATCCATTAAACACAAGAGAAACATTTTAGAAAGACTTAATTTAATATGAGTTCTAGCTAATTGACCATTTTTACATATTCGGCACGACATAAATATATATAAAATAAATATATAAATATAATATATATATATATATATATATAAATAAATATACAAATATATATAAATAAGATATATAAAATATATATCATACAATACACATACATTATATATATATATATATAAATATATATATATATATATATATAATCTAAAATATATATACACACAAATATATAAATATATAAATATATCTATATATATATATACACACACCACATATATTATATATATATATATATATATATATATATAAATATATATACACATATATATATAAATATATATAAATATATATATATATATATATATATAAATATATATATAAATATATTATATATAATGTAAATATATAATATATATATATATTATCATTTATCATATAATATATGTATATACATATATATAAAATATAAATGTATATACATTTTATATATGAATATACATAAATATATATATATATAAATTTCACATAAAATATAAACTATATACATAAAGTCTATATAATAATATATATATATATATATGTAAAATATATATATCTATAATAATATATATATATATATATCATATATATATAAATATATAATAAAATACATATATATATATACATAAATTATATATATATATATATAAATATATATATATATATAAATATATAATATATATAAATAAATATGTATACTATCTATATATTGTATATATATTAATATATAAAAGTATTAAAATATAACTATATAAAAAACTATAAATAAACTATATATATATATAAGAGTTATCAATACATATAAATAGTATATATAAATATACAATACATAAATATATATAAAAATAATCAACATATATAATAAATATATATATATTATAAATATATACATATATATATATATCTCTATATATATATATATATATCTATATATATGTATATATAAATATATAAAATATAAATAATAAATATAAAAATATATATAAATCAAATTAATATAAATGTATATAACAATATAAATATATAATATATAATATATAAAAATATAAATAAACATATATTTTTGTACCTATAAATAATATATAATATATATAAAATATATATATAAATCATATACTATATAATATATATATTATATATATATATATATATAAAATATATAATATATATGTATAAACAAATATATATAAATATTTCAATGTATATACAGATTTTATAAATATATATATATATATATATATATTTTATAACATATATATATCATATAAATAGTGAAGCTGACAATCTGTGGCCCCTCATAAACATGTACATCCTGAAGTCTACTCACATCTTATTTATCTACCAATACATAATCCAACCAAACTATTGTCATTGTCGCCCTACAACATATCATGGTATACATAATTTATCCTCTTTTTCTTAAAATATGTATAACCTATAACTAAACCCCATTCTGTAACAAAGTTCAATCAAAGGCTCCCCTAAAAACAAAAAAAAAAAAAAAAAAAAAAAAAAAAAAAAAATCCATTTACACGCTGCACCCCAACCTTACCTACACACCCTCTCTACAATTTTCTCCCTACTTAGCATTCAGTTCCCTACCACACATCTCTCTCACTTGGTTCAAAGGCTCCTATACATTCCCTTAGTCATCTCCATAAATCACTCACTCTCCTCCTGCATTCCTCTCTTCTCCCAGTGCATACACGCTTATTATGACCACTTCTCGCATCCAACCATTACTTTAAAATCCACATAATTCTTGAATTTACACCTTCATATACTTTATCCTCCTCCCATAACTGAACAATCACATTACTGCTAACCCCTTCCTTTGCTCAACTCTCTCAGATACTCCAGATTTATTCCCATTTATACCCCCCACTGAAACTCCCCTACCCCTTCAGCTATGTTATTCGCTTAGCCAGGACATCCAAACTCTATTCATTCAAACATCATCAATCATATATCTATATATATATACCTATATTATATCTGATATATATATATATATATAATATATATTTATATATATATACCATAAATACATAGACATATATATTTTTTTTTTTTTTCACAAGTCGGTCGTCTCCCCCACCGAGGCAGGTTGACCCAAAAAAGAAAAGAAAATCCCCAAAAAGAAAATACTTTCATCATCATTCAACACTTTCACCACACTCACACATTTCACAGCGTTTGCAGAGGTGCACAGACTACACACCAGTTTAGAAGCATATACGTAAAAAGATCACAACATAATCCTCCAAACTGCCAATATCCCAAACCCATCTTTAAAGTGCAATGCATTGACTTCCCATTTCAGACTCAAGTCCGACTATAAGAAAATAACCGGTTTCCCATGATCCCTTCACTAACTTAACCCCGCTCACACCCAACAGAATCGTCAGTCCCAAGTATCACGTCTCCATTCACTCCTAAAACGCTCATTGCACGCTTGCGGGAAGTCCAAGCCCACGCCCACTAAACCTCCTTTACCCCCTCTTTCCAACCCTTTCGAGGACGACCCCTACCCCCTCTTTCCTTCCCTATAGATTTATATGCTTCCATGTCCATTTCTACTTTATCCATTCTCTCTAAATGACCAAACCACCTCAACAAAACCCCTCTTCTGCCCTCGACTAATGCTTTTATTAATTCCACACCTTCTCCTAATTACCACACTCATAATTTTTCAGCAAAATATTTACACCACACATTGCCCTTAACAGGACATCTCCGACTGCCTCCACCCGTCACCTCTCTGGCTGCATTTACCACCCCAAGCTTAAACATCCATATAAGAGTGTTGTACTATTATACTTTCATACATTCACTTTGCCTCCATAGATAACGTTTTTTTGACTTCCACATATACCTCAACGCAACAGACCCCTTTTTTCACTTACCATCAATTCAATGATTAACCTCATCCATCATAAATCCATCCGCCGACACGTCAACTCCCAAGTATCTGAAAACATTCACTTCTTCCATACTCCTCCTCCCCAATTTGATATCCAATTTTTCTTTATCTAAATCATTTGATACCCTCATCACCTTACTCTTTTCTATGTTCACTTTCAACTTTCTACCTTTACACACATTCTCAAACTCATCCACTAACCTTTGCAATTTTTCTTTTAGAATCTCCATAGAAGCACAGTATCATCAGCAAAAGTAAACTGTGTCAATTCCCATTTGAATTTGATTCCCCATAATTTAATCCCACCCTCTCCCGAACACCCTTAGCATTTACTTCTTTTACAACCCCATCTATAATATATTAAACAACCATGGTGACATTACACATCCCTGTCTAAGACCTACTTTTACCGGGAAGTGTTCTCCCTCTCTTCTACACACCCTAACCTGAGCTCACTATCCTCATAAAAGCTCTTTACAGCATTTAGTAACTTACCACCTATTCCATAAACTTGCAACATCTGCCACATTGCTCCTTATCCACTCTACCATATGCCTTTTCTAAATCCATAAATGAAATTAAAACTTCCTACCTTTATCTAATACTGTTCACATATATGCTTCAATGTAAACACTTGTCTACACATCCTACCACACTTGAAGCCCCCTTGTCATCCGCAATTCTACATTTCTGTCGTACCTCTAATTCTTTCAATTATAACTTACCGTTACTTTTCCTGGTATATCAGTAAACTTATTCCTCTATAATTTTTACAATCTCTTTTGTCCCTTTTCCCCTTTATATTAAAGGGAATTTTACATGCTCTCCCCAATCCCTAGGTACCTTCACCTCTTTCATACTTTATTAAACAAAAGTACCCCAACCATCCAACATATACCCCCTGCTTTTAAATTTTTGCTGTCATATTTCCAGAGCACTAACTAAAAATTACAACCAGTAGCTCTAACTCTACATCATAAATCTTCGAAAGAGTGATGGAGGACGGCAGGTTACAATTTTCATGGAGCAGCACAACCAACATACCCGACCAGCATGGTTTTAGGCAGGACGATCAGGTCTGTACAGTGCTGACCATTATGACAGAATTACGGAGGCGTTGGAAGACGACCAAAAAGCAGATGTGATTTACACAGATTTTGCCAAAGGCTTTTGACAAATGCGATCAGGAGTGGATAGCGCATCAAAATAAAGGCCATGGCATTACGGGGAAGGTAGGCAGATGAATTTTTCGGTTTCCTAACACACTGAACAAAAAAAGTAGTAGTGAACAGGGCAAAGATCCAAGCATCAGCGAGGTCAAAAGCTCTGTGCCCAAGGCTCTGTCCTGGCACCCCTGCTTGTTCCCCATCCTCATAGCAGACAGAAAAAAACACGCACACTTTTGTATCATCATTTGCAGATGACACATAAAATAAGCATTGAAGTCAGTACGGTAGATCACATGAAAACGTACAGGAAGACATAACAGGGTTTTCCAGTGGGCTGTGGAAACAACATGACGTTCAATGGTGATAAGTTCTAGCTGCTTAGGTATGGGAAAGAAGAAGAACTCAAAAGGAGATATATACAAATACTCAAGAGGGCCACCAAATAGAAACGGTAAGGAACACGTAAAAGACCTGGGAATATTTATGTCAGCCACCTTTCTTTCTAAAAGACCATAACAAGACAAAGATCTCGACAGCCCAGGAGTGACTGGGTGGGTATGAGAACTTTCAAAACAAGAGAAATAATGCCGACGGGTTGACACTCTTCAAATAGCTAGTGCTCCCTCACGTAGAATATTGCTCAGTGCTGCGGCCCCGTTCAGGGCAGGAGAAATATCGGAGCTGGGAACAAATACAGAGATCAGTTTACGGCTCACATGAGACAGTTAAGCACCTAAACTACTGGGAAAAAACCAACACCTGCAAGTCTTGATCATGTACTTCATTGGAGCGAGGAGATGAGAGGTAATGATGATATATACCTGGAAGGTACTCGGGGCTTGGTCCCAAATCTGCACACTGCCATAACAAATACTGGAGTGAGAGTATGGGAGGAAGTGAATAAACCAGTGAGGAGCAGGGGTGCGGTGGGGACAATAAGAGAACATTGTATCAACATCGGGTCCCAGACTTTTCAAATCTTACCAGAAAGATATCAGGAAACAAAGCTGGAAATGTGTGAAGCCTTCATGAAGAAACTAGACAAGTATCTTCACCAGGTGCCAGATTCAACCAGGCTGTGATTGGGATATGTGGGGCAGTGGGTCTCCAGCGCACAGCCTGGTTGACCAGGCGAGCAACCAGACGAGCCTGGCCCATGGCCGGGCTCGAGATAGCTATTACTCTCGAAATTCTTCAAAGGTATATCAATGGAGAGGTATGGATCTCAATTAACAAACACTGCACTAGCCAAGGACTCGACCATGCTGCTTTGGCCTGCCTCATGGTGGGCGAAACGCATGACTCGCTCGTTTGGTCCAGTGGATTAGGGCGTCATGCGTTTTCACACATGAAGGCAGGCCAAAGCAGAATGGGTTCGAGTCTCCTTGGCTATGCAGTGTTGTTATATATTATATATATATATATATATATTATAAATATATATATATATACTTATATATATATATATATATATATACCTTTTAGATAAGAACAACGGGAGTCTACCACGTAAACCGAAATTGTTTGTCATCGTTATGGCGCTAAATTTCTCTAGTTTTACTAACTCTGTCATCATTGCACTTGATCACATAATGACTAACATGTTTAATTGATGCCAGGATACGTATTTAAAATCAGAGAAACGGAAAATGATGTACAATTGTTCTTGATTCTATCAAACATTAATTTACCCCTATACAGTCAAGTTGATAAATTAGTCAAAGAAGTACATAAAGGGGGGAAAAAATAACTAACTTTGGTATATCTGTCTAAACACACTGTAATGATGCGTGCACATTAGTTTGGGGGCGTGGGGAGTGTGCTCGTGTGCTCCGGCGTTTTCGTGTTTTCACGTCGACCTCTTAACGTGCTAAGAACTTTAATTTGTGTCGTCAATCCTATACTCGATACATCCCTCTAGCCGCCTGGAACAAAACTAGGGCGGAATAACATTTTTTACTGAGTCAAAAAAGGAGAATTAGTGTGATACCAAGCAGAGTTTACTGCCAGAGGGGAATCATAGCCTGTCCGTGTAGGAAAAAAATAATAATTCGAACTTTTTCATGTCGAGGAAAGAAAGTCTCCCTGATAACATTGAGTATATTTAGTGTATGGTATATACAGTGGCTCCCTAGTTATTGATGATAAAGGCTAAAGTGTCATTTTGAAAAACAGTGTGATTTGTAAATGAAGTGATAAGCCTATAGAGGCAGGTTGCCAGAAGTCGCCAGAAACTTACCACATGGTCAGCTGTTTTTTAATAATCTTCATGGCTTGCCAGTGTTCTCGCATATAATCTAGTGATACCAGTTGATTAGAGAATACAGTGTTGTAGTAGCACTAACCAGTATTATAATGGTAACTTAGTGGAGTGGAGTGACTTTCATTAGTTTCTTTTTCTTGAAATACGAGACGTTACTGTGAATTACATATAACCTGTAGGTTACAGCAGTCGCAATATACCCACGTAGAAGCAATTATTTACTTACAGAAAAAGCCGTCCTTCCTCCAAAATTTGCCACCAGTCAACTATAGTATAATATAGCATTTATTGTGGTGGAGACGGAAAAAAAGAAAAAAAAAAAAAAAAAAAAAAGAGAAAAGCCAGATAAGCGATTGATAAACAAGGATGTGACCGTTCGTCATTGTAGGAGCTGCCAGATATCACCGGCTCTTCAACACGCAAGTTATTTACTTTGTTATCAGTCAATTAACATATTACTCGGGTAGATAATGTCCAGTAGATTCTTCATTGTGTTAGCTCAAATCCACCGACCAGTTGTTTTATTAAGTGGTCCACTGATATCAGAGCAGATCGTACTGGCCCGAACCCTTGCCTGGTCCGAACCCTTGACTGGTCGAACCCGGGACTGGTTTCAAACAGTTACGTTGGACAATAAAAGAAGACTGTAAACGGATGGGGTTTGTAGGCGCCCTATAAACAAAACATTAAAAAATCGGAACGTGACGGAAGCTGTCCAATATACAAAAAAGGGTTTAGAAACAGAAATACAAATAGTAGAGGCTTCATTTAAGGTTATTAATAGAAATTTTCATGGGTTGCTAGTAGGAATTGCAGTAACTCAAACCCATTCAAATCATTATGAAGCCTTGTAGGTCTCGTGGTTCGTCAAACAAACGGGCTTCACTGGATAAATTGTCATTTTTGTGGAAATTGGTGTCACGCCCCTTGTGCAGATATCCCAGAACTAGCTACAAGCAGTATAAAACAGAGAATGTTTTTGGTATGCTCAAATGAGGAAAAACTGTGGATGAAAATCACAAGGGTATTAAAAGAGGACAACATCAAAGCATGCTTTCATTAGAAAACTGGAAGCTTTCTACAACAGCTAGCGCGACATAAATGTCTGGGCTTGAATGGTATGCCCTTGATACTGGCCATGTAGTCATAAACTGTAAGGCTGGAGGTGATGTCCTGGTAGTCAGAAATAATGTGGGGTGATAGTGCTGTCCTGGGAGACAGCTAAGGGGAAGCTGGAGGTGCGGTCCTGGGAGACAGTAATGAGTGAAGCTGGAGGTGCTGTTGGGAGACAGTAATGGTTGATAGTGGAGGTGTCCTGGAGAACAGTAATGGTGAAGCTGGAGGTGCTGTCTGGGGACAAGAAATGGTGAAGCTGGAGATAATGTCCTGGCGAGACAGAAAATGGTGAGCTGGAGGTGCTGTCCTGGAGACAGACTTGGTGAAGCTGGAGGATACTGTCCTGGGAGACAGTAATGGTGAAGCTGGAGGTGCTGTCCTGGGAGACAGAAATGGTTGAAGCTGGAGATACTGTCCTGGAGACAGAATGGTGAAGCTGGAGATATTGTCCAGGAGTCGGGAATTATACGCAGGAAGGTATACATATAAATGACCCTCATAGGGGACGGGCGCCATAGTAGGGAAACAAGTGTCGTCAAGGATAAGATAAAACCAATATGGCAAACTAGATATACCGCAGGAATTAGCAAACAGAGGTCTCCAATAGCAATAGTGAGGATAAATTACAAAAAACAACTGGTGGGAGCTCCATTGTTGGTGCTGTAGGAGGATTTTTTTAGAAGAGACAGGGGAAACATGCACCAACAGGGAATACAGTACAGAAAACCCAAGGCAAGCGGAAACCAAGCTCGTGCACATACTATGCATTGGTATATGTGGCATGGGAAATATGGAAAAAACAGATGGGGACATGCATTACTTGACTCCACCCTAGAAAAATGCCATGCCCATATGAAATACAGGAAAATTGCAAACTCCCTTCTGATAAGTTTTTCACCTGAAATGTGTACTTTCAGTACAGGAAGATGTGCTATATAAACTTAAATATGCCAGCATACAATCTAAAAGGGGACAAAAGATACAAAAACATTCCCAGGCCAGGGAAACCTGGGTAGCCACAGCCACTCAAGAGGGAGAGGTTTTTTAGTGCCAGGAAGGGAAAAAAAATGGCAGGAATTGGCAGGAAATCGTACCACCAAAATCCAGTCATTCTGGAGTCGGAACCACAGGTCGATGGCTCCACTCCAAACCAAACAGATACAGATACTAATGCCGGAAAAAAATCCCCCCCCAGTACCAACAATACCACCAGTCCGATAACATTCTTCTTTGAAATTATACAGGTTCTAAAGCCAGCTACAAACAACAAAAATACTTTCATCGTGGACTGCTTGCAGAGGGCAAAGGCAATGTTCGCGGGCTTTCACTGAGCTCCCCCACATAAAGGATCACTATGGACAACGGAAGTATGGATCCAGGTTAACAACCTATACAGATTGTGACAGAGTGAACAGGCCAAAAGGGGGGGTTGGCCTGTACATTGCAGAGTCCTTGTTTGCACAGAACTGCTTAATGCCTCAAATGGACGTAGGGAAGTTTTAGCAGTAAGGTACGCGCCCCCCCCCCCCCAAACCTGTCATTGTGGTAGTCTACACGCCTCGGATGCAACATCCCAGCAATTCCAGGAACAGCTGTTAAAAATTGACCACTGTCTGGAAAATTCTTCCAGCTCCTGCACAACATTCTTGTCCTGGGGGATTTTCAACTTAAGGCACTAAAATGAGGAATATAGAAATATATTGTTGCGAAATAACACCAGGAGGCAGCTCTGATGAAAACTCCACACTCACACGAGCTTTTAAATCTTGCACAAATTCAATTTAAACCAGCAATAATAGAGCCTACAAGACTGGGAGGAATTACACTAGGGACCTCATCTTCACTAACAATGATGACTGATAAGAAAATGTCACCAATCAAAAACAATATAACAGATCACAACATAATTGAGGTTCAGACATGTATGCAGGAGCCCAGGACCGACAAATGAGACTAGTCATGAGGGAGCATTCACCAAATTCACTTCAATAACAAAAAACAATAAATGTGGGACAAGTTAACCAAGTCCTAACGATATAAGCTGGGAAGATATACTAAGCAACTCAGACCAAACTTATGCCTAGAACAGATTAACTCGGTGGCATCGATGTATGCACAAGGCTTATTACTCTAAGAAAAAGGAGGAGTGATGGTAAAAATTAAAGAAAAGAGACAGGCGCTCCCTTTACAGGCGACGGAAAAGAATAACAGAGCGGCTAAAAGAGGTCAATATATCTGAAATGCGCAGGGAGCACTGGTCAGAGAAAATAGCAGCATTCGAACTTAGCTAAAAGAATCCTTTAGGGAGTCAGGAATCGCGGGAAGAACCTAAAGCCATAAATGAAATCGAAGTAAAAAAACCCCCCCCCCCCCCCCCCCCCCCCCCCCCCACTCAAAAAACCCAAAGGTATTTCTTCTCTATGCCAAATCACAATCGAGAACAACGTCAGTATTGGGCCCTACTTAAACAAAGATGGGTCATACACAGTGACAGCAAGGAATTGAGTGAGCTACTCAAGTCCCAATATGACTCAGTTTTTAGCATGCCGCTAACCAGGACTGAGAGATCGAGACCAAAATGATATTTTTTATGAGAGAGCCCACAAATTTTGACTAAACACAAGCCTATCCGATGTATCCTGAGCCAAATGACTTCGAAACAGGCGATAAATGACATGGCCCATGCACTCCTGCCCCAGGGGCCAGGACTCATGGAACCTGTGTTCATCAAGAACTGCATGAAGCCCTATCTCGAGCCTTTTCCTTCCTTATGGAGAGGGGCATGGACACGGGGGGGTCGTCCTCAGTTACTAAAAACAACAGACATAGCCCACTCCACAAAGGGGGCAGTAAAGCAACAGCAAAGAAACTACAGACAATAGCACTAACATTCCCATATCTAAAATCTTTGAAAAGGGTTCCTAAGAAGCAAGATCCACCCCATCTAGAAACCCTCAGTTACACAACCCAAGGGCAACAGGTTTAGAACAGGTCGCTCTGTCTGTCTCATACTACTGGGATCACTACGGACAAGGTCCTAAATGCACTAGAAGTCAAAAAGAATGCAGATGTAATATATACAGGAATTGCAAAGCCTTCGACAAGTGTGACCAGGGCGTATAGCGCACAAAAGCGCGCTAAAGGAATAACAGGAAAAGTCGGTCGATGGATCACTATAATTTCTCATAACAGAACACAGTGAGTAGTCGTCAACAGAGTAAGTCGAGGCAGCTACGGTGAAAAGCTCTGTCCCACAAGGCACAGTCTAGCTCCCATCTTGTTCCTCATCCTTCATATCCGACATAGACAAGGATGTCAGCACAGCCACCGTGTCTTCCTTTGCAGATGGACACCGAATCTGCATGACAGTGTCTTCATTGCAGACACTGCAAGGCTCCAGGCGGAACATTCAACCAATTCTTTCATTGGGCCTGCAGAAAACATATAGAGTTCAAACGATGAGAAATTTCAATTACTCAGATTGGTAAACATGAGGAAAATTAAATCTTCATTCAGAGTACAAAAAATTTGGCCACAAATATTTTTTTTTTTTTTTTTTTTTTTTTTTTTTTTTTTTTTTTTTTTTTTTTTTTTTTTTTGTTTTTTTTTTGAGCGAAACACCAACGTCAAAGACCTCGGAGTGATTATGTCGGAGGATCTCACCATCAATGGTGGACCATAACATGTATCAAATCGCATCTGCTAGAAAAATGACAGGATGGATAATGGAGAACCTTCAAACTAGTGAGGCCAAGCCCAGATGAACTCTTCAGGTCACTTTTGCTCTATCTAGGCCTGGAATTTTGCTGCACCTTAACATCACCTTTCAGGCAGGTGAAATTGCCGACCTAGAAAATGTATACAGAGAAACTTTCACGGCGCGCATAACGGAAGATAAAAACCTCAATTACTGGGAGCGCTTGAGGATTCTAAACCTGTATTCCCTGGAAGCAGGAGGGAGAGATACATGATTATATACACCTGGGAAAATCCTAGAGGGACTAGTACCAAACTTGGACACGAAAATCACTCCACTACGAAGCAAAAGACTTGGCAGACGTTTGCACCCATCCCCCAAATGAAAAGCAGGGGTGTCACTAGCACGTTATGAGGACCATAAAATTAATGTGTCAGGGGCCCCGAGACTGTTCAACTGCCTCCCAGCAACACATAGGGGGATTACAACCAGACCCCTGGCAGTCTTCAAGCTGGCACTGGACAAGCCACCTAAAAGACAGTTCTGATCAGCCGGGCTGTGGGCTCGGTACGTTGGTTTGCGTGCAGCCAGCAGCAACACCTGGTTGATCAGGCGCTGGATCCACCAGGAGGCCTGGTCAACAGACCGGGCCGCGGGGCGTTGACCCCCGTCAACTCCTCTCCAGGTCTCCAGGTTCAGGTCCAGGTCACAGTAGAAATAACAATCTGTGAACAACTAAAATTAACCTTCACTTTGAATCATTCTGGTTGTTGTTCATAATTATTGTGTAAGTATCTATCAACACTTCCGGGACTGGTTATACCATATCAAAGCTTGAGATAGACAATTTCAGAACGAAGGTTGCGTCCACTGTTTATTCCAACCAATCACTGAGCTTCCTATGTTGTCAGATGGAACAGAGAATATTATACCTCAGCCAATCAGAGAAAACTTGTTAAACAGCAAGTCAGTTTACTCAGCATTTGCTAGGATGTTATATATAGTTATGGCTGGTGTACGATACATTACTCTGAGAAAACCTTTTCCATATCTTCATTTGTTACTCTTGCACATTGCAACAGCTCCTGATGACTCACTGACAAGCGTGAAAGTGTTGAGTAAAAAGATCCCCCCTCCCCCGTGGCTTGTCTTGCATTGTTAAGATCGCAGAATAGGTGTAACTTGATATTTTAGCTTAATAGCAACGCGCTCTTCTTGCCGAATAAAGCAATGCGAAACTTTGTGTAAGCAATAATATCGCAAAAGATTCATTCTGAAGCTAACGAAAAAAAAATATATTCATTGTGTTTATTGTATTAAATTATTGTAAACTAATCTAAAAATATATTTTGTTGGGATTAGGCTAAATTAAATTCCGCTTGTTATAATAAGGTAGGTAAGTTTGCTAAGGTTCTTTTGGTACAAAATTATTTATTTTTACATTACATAAATAAAAAAATTTATCTTTAAAAGTGTTATGAGAAAAATTTTTAGAAAGAACTTAATTTTAAATGAGTTCTTGTTAACGACAATTTTACCTATTCCCCGGTTATACACACACACACACACACCACACACACACCACACACACACAAACACAACATACTACCCACCCCACACACACACACACACACACACACACCACACACCACCACACATACACCACACAATAACCACACACACCACTCACACCACCACATATCACATACCACACACACACACACACACACACAACCACAAAACACACCAACACCCACATCTCTACTCAACACACACACACACACACTATACACACACATACACACCACACACACACACACACACACACACACCACTTAACACACACACACACACACCACACATACACCACACACATACACACCAAACACACACAACACAACCACTTACACAACAACAACACACACACACACACATACACACACACGCACACACACACACACACAACAAAACACACAAACACACACATACACACACATGGTGACATGGTGACAGCAGTAAGACAATGAGAGAGAGGGTGTGGGTGGATTGCATTTTCTTGGACTGCAAGAAGGCGTTTTTTTGACACAGTTCACACAGGAGATTGGTGCAAAAACTGGAGGGACCAAGCAGGGCTAACAGGGAAGGCCACTACAATGGAATCAGGGAATATTGTCAGGAAGGACAGCAGCGAGTCATGGATACGTGGCGACTGTCAGGTTGGGCACCTGTGACCAGACGGGGTCCCGCAGGGGTCAGTTCCTAGGACCAGTGCTGTTTCTGGTTATTTGTGAACGACATGACGGAAGGAATAGACTCATGGAGGTGTCCCTGTTTGCAGATGAGTGAAGTTGATGAGAAGAATTAACTCGATCGAAGACCAGGCAGAACTACAAAAGGGATCTGGACAGAGGCGCAGAACCTGGTCCAGGCAATTGGCTCCTGGAGGTTCCAATCCCATCCAAGTGCAAAGTCATGAAGTTTGGGGAAGGGCCCTAAGAAGGCCGCAGACGGAGTACAGTCTAGGGGGTCAGAGACTACAAACCTCACTCTAGGAAAAAGATCTTGGGGTGTTTGAGTATAACACCGGCACATCTCCTGAAGCGCACATCAAACCAATAACTGCTGCAGCATATGGGCGCCCTAGCAAACCTCAGAACAGCATTCCGACATCTTATAAGGAATCATTCAGGACTGTTACACCGTGTATGTTAGGCCCATATTGGAGTATGCGGCCGGTTTGGAACCCACACCTAAGCCAAGCACGTGAAAGAACTAGAGAAAGTGCAAGGTTTTGCAACAAGTACTAGTCCCAGAGCTAAGAGGTATGTCCTACGAGGAGAGGTTAAGGGAAATCAACCCTGACGACACTGGAGGAACAGGAGAGATAGGGGGGACATGATAAACGACATAACAAAATAATGAGAGGAATATGACAAGGTGTTGGACAAAAGACGGATGTTCCAGGATAGGACACAGTAACAAGGGGACACAGTTGGACGCTGAAGACACAGATGAATCACAGGGATGTTAGGAAGTATTTCTTCAGCCCACAGAGTACAAGTCAGTAAGTGGAATAGTTTGGGGAAGCGATGTAGTGGAGCAGGTCCATACATAAGCTTTAAGCAGAGTATGATAAAGCTCACGCTCAGGGAGAGTTGACCTAGTAAGCGAATCAGTGAAGAGGCGGGGCCAGGAGCTCGGACTTCGACCCCCGCAACCTTCAACTAGTGAGTACAACTAGGTGAATTACACACACACACACACACACCACACACACACACACACACACACAATACTACACACACATACACACACACACATACACACACACACACACACACCCACACACACACACACACACACACACACACACACACACACACAAGGGGAAAAACTACTCAGCTGAAGGAACTTCTTCAAGACATTCAGGTGGAGAGGGAAAACTGACAGGAAAACCAGTACAAGAAATGATGGACTATGTAGCAACAAATGAAGGAGCAGAGGGCGCGGTTTGTTCCAAGGAAAACAGAAATAATGGGAATAACCAGAACGAAGTCCTCCTTGGTTCACAAAAAGGTGTAGGGAGGCAAAAAAACTAGGTTACTAGAGAATGGAAAAAAGGTACAGAAGACAGAGAACTCAGGAAAATAAAAGGAATCAGCGAAGAAGCCAGAAAACGAATAAGCCACAGATAAGAAAGGGAGGGCTAGAGGACATATGAAAATGACATAGCATCAAAAGTAAAAGACTGACCGAAGCTGTTGTACAGCCACATCAGGAGAAAACAACAGTCAAGACAGGTAATCAGACTGAGGAAGGGTTGATGGGGTGATGGGGAATTCACAAAGAAACGACCCGAGAGGTTGTCAGGAGCTCAACACAAGATTTAAAGAGGTATTTATAGATTGGAAAACCAGTTAGGCTCAAGAAAATCAGAACTGGGGGCACACAGCAAGAGCTGGATGAAGGTACATATAACAAGGGGAGGTTGATAGAAGCTGGCTATGCGAAACTTGGACCCTCAAAGGCGGTGGGCAGACAACAATCTCTCCATGGGTCCTTAAAGAGGGAGCAGAGATATTGTGTGAGCATTAACAAAGATCTTCAACACATCATTTGAAACTGGGAACTCCTGAGGTATGGAAAATGGCAAATGTAGTCCCCAATTTTTAAAAAGGAGGACAGGACAATGAGGCACTTTATACAGACCTGCATCACTAACGTGTATAGTATGCAAGGCATGGAGAAGATCATCAGGAGGAGAGTGGTGGGGCAGTGGAAAGAAACAAGTGTATAACTGACAACCAGGCACGGTTCAGGAAGGAAAAATCCTGTGTCACAAACCTACTAGAGTTTATGACAAGGTGACAGGAAGTAAGACAAGAGAGAGAGGGATGGATAGACTGGCATATTTTTGGACTGCAAGAAGGCCTTCGACAGTTCTCAAAGAGGTTATGCAAAAGCTAGAGGATCAGGCACACATAAAACAGGAGGGCACTGCAATGGATCAGGAATATGACAGGGAGGCAACAACGAGTCTATGGTAGCGACGAGGTGTCAGAGTGGGCGCCTGTGGACAAGCGGGGTTCCACAGGGGTCAGTCCTAGACTGTTCTGTTCTTGGTATATGTGAACGACATAACGGAAGGGATAGACCAGATGTGTCCTTGTTTGCAGATGATGCGAAGTTAATGAAGAGTGAATTTCTAATCGGACGAGGCATCAGGCAGGACTCAAGGAGACATGACAGGCTACAAGCCTGATCCAGCACTGGCTCCTTGAATTTAACCCTGCCAAGTGCAAGTCTTGAAGATTGGGGAAGGGCAAGAAGACCGCAGGGGCACAATATAGTTTAGATGGCCAAAGACTGCAACCTCACTCAAGGAAAAAGATCTGGGGGTGGAGTATAAACACCGAGCATTATCTCCTGAGGCACACATCAATCAGGAATAACTGCTGCAGCATACGGGCCCTGGCAAACCTACGGATAGCGTTCCGTTAACCCTCAGTAAGGTTCGTTTAAGACTCTGTATCCCATTACGTCAGGCCCATACTGGTGTATGCAGCACCAGTTTGGAATCCACACCTGTTCAAGCACGTCAAGAAATTAGGAAAAAAGTGCAAGGTTTGCAACAAGACTAGTCCAGAGCTACGGGGATTGTCCTACGAAGAAGGTTTGAGGGAAATCGGGCCCTGCGACATGGAGGACAGGAGTCAGGGGAGTTATGATAACTACATATTAAATCTGCGCGGAATAGACAAGGTGGACAAAGAGGGATGTTCCAGAGATGGGACACAGACAACAAGAGGTCACAATTGGGAAGTTGATGACTCAGATGAATCAAAGGTGGATGTTAGGAAGTATTTCTTCAGTCATAGAGTTAGTCAGGCCATGGAAAGCCTAGAAAGGGATGTAGTGGAGCAGTGAACCATACATAAGTTTTAAGGCGAGGTATGATAGAGCTCATGGGGCAGGAGAGGGGGAGAGAGAGGACCTAGTAGCAATCAGCGAAGAGGCGGGGCCAGGAGCTGTGAATCGACCCCTGCAACCACAAATAGGTGAGTAACATACACACACACCCAAATATTATTTATAATATATATATATATAATATATATATATATATATATTATAAATATATATATATATATATTGTTAATTAGATTGAAGCGCAAAACCGTAGGAAGATAAGCAGCTGGGAATGTTAAGCAATCAGAGTCGATCCAAGAATAGTTAAATCTGATTGCATGGATCGAGAGCGCGGACTCATGAGGGAGGTGTTGCTATATAAGGGAGCTGGGAAGTGAGGTGGACGTAGAGGATGTGATGTCATCTGCTATTTCTGACATCATGCGTAAACTTGTTTAGTTGTTTATGGTTCTCGTACCTCGCGCAGTGTTAGGAAGAGATGAGGGTGTCAAGTAGGGTGGGATGAGGGGGTGTGGGTGGGGGCCGAATGAGGGGTGATGTGATGAGGAGTCCCCAACACCTAAAGCATGTGTGGGTGGGGGTGTCAAGTTGGACGGGATGAGGGTGTGGATGGGAGCGCCGATGTTTCAGGTGGACGTAATGAGGATGTGGGTAAGAATGTACAAGGTGGGTGTGGATATACCAGGTGGGTGTAGATGTACAAGGTGGGTGTGGATATACCAGGTGGGTGTAGATGTACAAGGTGGGTGTGGATATACCAGGTGGGTGTAGATGTACAAGGTGGGTTTGTGGGATATACCAGGTGGGTTGTAGATGTACAGGTGTGGTGTGGATATACCAGGTTGGGTGTAGATATGTTACAAGGTGGGTGTGGATATACCAGGGTGGGAGTTAGATGTACAAGGTGGGTGTGGATATACCAGGTGGGTGTAGATGTACAAGATGGGTGTGAGTGTAGATGTACCAGGTGGGTGTGATTGTGGATGTACCAGTTGGGTGTGGGTGTGGATGTACCAGATGGGTATGGGTGTGGATGTACCAGGTGGGTGTGAGTGTAGATGTACCATGTGGGTGTGAGTGTGGATGTACCAGGTGGGTGTGAGTGTGGATGTACCAAGTGGGTGTTGATGAACAACGTGGGTGTGGGTGTGGATGTACCAGGTGGGTGTGAATGTGGATGTACAAGGTGGGTGTGAGTGTGGATGTACCAGGTGGGTGTGGGTGTGGCTGTACCAGGTGGGAGTGGATGTACAAGGTGAGTGTTGATGTACCAGGTGGGTGTGGGTATGGATGTACCAGGTGGATGTGAGTGTAATTGTACCAGGTGGGTGTGAGTACCATGTGGATGTTAGTGCGGATTTACCTGGTGGGTGTGGATGTGGCTGTACCAAGTGGGTGTGGATGAACCACGTGGGTGTTTGTGTGGAATGTACAGGTGGTGTGTGAGGCAGATGTCGCCAGGTGGGAGTGTGAAGCGGGATGTTACCAATGGGTTGTTAGTGCGGATTTACCAGGTGGGTGTTAGTGCGGATTTACCAGGTGGGTATGGATGTGGCTGTACCAAGTGGGTGTGGATGAACCACGTGGGTGTTTGTGTGGATGTACCAGGTGGGTGTGAGTGTAGATGTACCAGGTGGGTGTGAGTGTGGACGTACAAGGTGGGTGTGAGTGTGGACGTACTAGGTGGGTGTGAGTGTGGATGTAGAAGGTGGATATGTGGGTGAAGGTGAGAATACACTCACCAACTTGTGTCGGGTCTCGCTTCCTAAGTTTCAACACTCGACATAACAAGTTTCTAGCTTCTTGAGCACTGTCAAACTTGGTATAAAGTTCACCACCATCACTCCCACATTCATTTCATTCCACTTTCCAACTACCCTCAGACTGTACAAGTATTTCCTCACATACCTGTGACTCATCTGTGTTCTCAGCGTCTGTGTTCTTAGTGTCTGTGTTCTTAGCGTCTGTGTTCTTAGTGTCTGTGTTCTTAGCGTCTGTGTTCTTAGTGTCTGTGTTCTCAATGTCTGTGTTCTTAGTGTCTGTGTTCTTAGTGTCTGTGTTCTTAATGTCTGTGTTCTTAGTGTCTGTGGTCTTAGTGTCTGTGTTCTTAGTGTCTGTGTTCTTAATGTCTGTGTTCTTAGTGTCTGTGTTTTAGTGTCTGTGTTACTTAGTGTCTGTGTTCTTAGTGTTGTGGTCTTAGTGTCTGTACTTAGTGTCTGTGGTCTTAAATGTCTGTGTCTTAGTGTCTGTGGTCTTAGTGTCTGTGGTTTAGTGTCTGTGGTCTTAGTGAATTGTCTGTGTTCTTAGTGTCTGTGTTTTAGTGTCTGTGTTCTTAGGGTCTGTGTTCTTAGTGTCTGTGCTCTTAGTGTCTGTGTTTTAGTGTCTGTGTTCTTAGCGTCTGTGTTCGTAGTGTCTGTGGTCTTAGTGGTCTGTGTTCTTGTAGTGTCTGTGTTCTTAGCGTCTGTGTCTTAGTGTCTGTGTTCTTAGCGTCTGTGTTCTTAGCCGTCTGTGACCTTCTTAGTGTCTGTGTTCTTAGTGTCTGTGTTCTTAGTGTCTGTGTTCTTAGGTCTGTTGTTCTTAGTGTCTGTGTTTCTTAGTGTTCTGTGTTCTTAGCGTCTGTGTTCTTGTGTCTGTGTTCTTCATTGTCTGTGTTTTAGTGTCTGTGTTCTTAGTGTCTGTGTTCTTAGTGTCTGTGTTCTTAGTGTCTGTGTTCTTAGTGTCTGTGTTCTTAGTGTCTGTGTTCTTAGTGTCTGTGTTCTGTTAGTGTCTGTGTTTTAGTGTCTGTGTTCTTAGTGTGTGTTTCTATAGCGTCTGTGTTCTTGTGTGTGTTCTTAGTGTCTGGGGTCTTAGTGTTGTGTTCTTATTGTCTTTGTTCTTAGTGTCTGTGCTCTTAGGGTCTGTGTTCTTAGTGTCTGTGTTCTTGTGTCTGTGTTCTTAGTTGTTCTGTGTCTTAGTGTCTGTGTTCTTAGTTGTCTGTTGTTCTTAGTGTCTGTGTTCTTAGTGTCTGTGTTCTTAGTGTCTGTGTTCTTAGCGTCTGTGTTCTTAGCGTCTGTGTTCTTAGCGTCTGTGTTCTTAGTGGTCTGGTTCTTAAGCGTCTTGTGTTCTTGTGTCTGTGTTCTAGTGTCGTGTTCTTTAGCGTCTGTGTTCTTAGCGTCTGTGTTCTTAGTGTCTGTGTTCTTAGCGTCTGTGTTCTTAGCGTCTGTGTTCTTAGTGTCTGTGTTCTTAGCGTCTGTGTTCTTGGCGTCTGTGTTCTTAGGTCTGAGTTTCTTCGCGTACTGTGTTCTTAGGTCTGTGTTCTTAGTGGTCTGTTGTTCATAGCGTCTGTGTTCTTGGCGTCTGTGTTCTTGGCGTCTGTGTTCTTGGCGTCTGTGTTCTTAGCGTCTGTGTTCTTAGCGTCTGTGTTCTTAGCGTCTGTGTTCTTAGCGTCTGTGTTCTTAGCGTCTGTGTTTTAGTGTCTGTGTTCTTAATGTCTGTGTTCTTAGCGTCTGTGTTCTTAATGTCTGTGTTCTTAATGTCTGTGTTCTTAGTGTCTGTGTTCTTAGCGTCTGTGTTCTTAGTGTTGTGTTTCTTAGTGTCTGTGTTCTTAGTGTCTGTGTTCTTAGTGTCTGTTTCCAGAGCACTAACTAAAAATTACAACCAGTAGCTCTAACTCTACATCATAAATCTTCGAAAGAGTGATGGAGGACGGCAGGTTACAATTTTCATGGAGCAGCACAACCAACATACCCGACCAGCATGGTTTTAGGCAGGACGATCAGGTCTGTACAGTGCTGACCATTATGACAGAATTACGGAGGCGTTGGAAGACGACCAAAAAGCAGATGTGATTTACACAGATTTTGCCAAAGGCTTTTGACAAATGCGATCAGGAGTGGATAGCGCATCAAAATAAAGGCCATGGCATTACGGGGAAGGTAGGCAGATGAATTTTTCGGTTTCCTAACACACTGAACAAAAAAAGTAGTAGTGAACAGGGCAAAGATCCAAGCATCAGCGAGGTCAAAAGCTCTGTGCCCAAGGCTCTGTCCTGGCACCCCTGCTTGTTCCCCATCCTCATAGCAGACAGAAAAAAACACGCACACTTTTGTATCATCATTTGCAGATGACACATAAAATAAGCATTGAAGTCAGTACGGTAGATCACATGAAAACGTACAGGAAGACATAACAGGGTTTTCCAGTGGGCTGTGGAAACAACATGACGTTCAATGGTGATAAGTTCTAGCTGCTTAGGTATGGGAAAGAAGAAGAACTCAAAAGGAGATATATACAAATACTCAAGAGGGCCACCAAATAGAAACGGTAAGGAACACGTAAAAGACCTGGGAATATTTATGTCAGCCACCTTTCTTTCTAAAAGACCATAACAAGACAAAGATCTCGACAGCCCAGGAGTGACTGGGTGGGTATGAGAACTTTCAAAACAAGAGAAATAATGCCGACGGGTTGACACTCTTCAAATAGCTAGTGCTCCCTCACGTAGAATATTGCTCAGTGCTGCGGCCCCGTTCAGGGCAGGAGAAATATCGGAGCTGGGAACAAATACAGAGATCAGTTTACGGCTCACATGAGACAGTTAAGCACCTAAACTACTGGGAAAAAACCAACACCTGCAAGTCTTGATCATGTACTTCATTGGAGCGAGGAGATGAGAGGTAATGATGATATATACCTGGAAGGTACTCGGGGCTTGGTCCCAAATCTGCACACTGCCATAACAAATACTGGAGTGAGAGTATGGGAGGAAGTGAATAAACCAGTGAGGAGCAGGGGTGCGGTGGGGACAATAAGAGAACATTGTATCAACATCGGGTCCCAGACTTTTCAAATCTTACCAGAAAGATATCAGGAAACAAAGCTGGAAATGTGTGAAGCCTTCATGAAGAAACTAGACAAGTATCTTCACCAGGTGCCAGATTCAACCAGGCTGTGATTGGGATATGTGGGGCAGTGGGTCTCCAGCGCACAGCCTGGTTGACCAGGCGAGCAACCAGACGAGCCTGGCCCATGGCCGGGCTCGAGATAGCTATTACTCTCGAAATTCTTCAAAGGTATATCAATGGAGAGGTATGGATCTCAATTAACAAACACTGCACTAGCCAAGGACTCGACCATGCTGCTTTGGCCTGCCTCATGGTGGGCGAAACGCATGACTCGCTCGTTTGGTCCAGTGGATTAGGGCGTCATGCGTTTTCACACATGAAGGCAGGCCAAAGCAGAATGGGTTCGAGTCTCCTTGGCTATGCAGTGTTGTTATATATTATATATATATATATATATATTATAAATATATATATATATACTTATATATATATATATATATATATACCTTTTAGATAAGAACAACGGGAGTCTACCACGTAAACCGAAATTGTTTGTCATCGTTATGGCGCTAAATTTCTCTAGTTTTACTAACTCTGTCATCATTGCACTTGATCACATAATGACTAACATGTTTAATTGATGCCAGGATACGTATTTAAAATCAGAGAAACGGAAAATGATGTACAATTGTTCTTGATTCTATCAAACATTAATTTACCCCTATACAGTCAAGTTGATAAATTAGTCAAAGAAGTACATAAAGGGGGGAAAAAATAACTAACTTTGGTATATCTGTCTAAACACACTGTAATGATGCGTGCACATTAGTTTGGGGGCGTGGGGAGTGTGCTCGTGTGCTCCGGCGTTTTCGTGTTTTCACGTCGACCTCTTAACGTGCTAAGAACTTTAATTTGTGTCGTCAATCCTATACTCGATACATCCCTCTAGCCGCCTGGAACAAAACTAGGGCGGAATAACATTTTTTACTGAGTCAAAAAAGGAGAATTAGTGTGATACCAAGCAGAGTTTACTGCCAGAGGGGAATCATAGCCTGTCCGTGTAGGAAAAAAATAATAATTCGAACTTTTTCATGTCGAGGAAAGAAAGTCTCCCTGATAACATTGAGTATATTTAGTGTATGGTATATACAGTGGCTCCCTAGTTATTGATGATAAAGGCTAAAGTGTCATTTTGAAAAACAGTGTGATTTGTAAATGAAGTGATAAGCCTATAGAGGCAGGTTGCCAGAAGTCGCCAGAAACTTACCACATGGTCAGCTGTTTTTTAATAATCTTCATGGCTTGCCAGTGTTCTCGCATATAATCTAGTGATACCAGTTGATTAGAGAATACAGTGTTGTAGTAGCACTAACCAGTATTATAATGGTAACTTAGTGGAGTGGAGTGACTTTCATTAGTTTCTTTTTCTTGAAATACGAGACGTTACTGTGAATTACATATAACCTGTAGGTTACAGCAGTCGCAATATACCCACGTAGAAGCAATTATTTACTTACAGAAAAAGCCGTCCTTCCTCCAAAATTTGCCACCAGTCAACTATAGTATAATATAGCATTTATTGTGGTGGAGACGGAAAAAAAGAAAAAAAAAAAAAAAAAAAAAAGAGAAAAGCCAGATAAGCGATTGATAAACAAGGATGTGACCGTTCGTCATTGTAGGAGCTGCCAGATATCACCGGCTCTTCAACACGCAAGTTATTTACTTTGTTATCAGTCAATTAACATATTACTCGGGTAGATAATGTCCAGTAGATTCTTCATTGTGTTAGCTCAAATCCACCGACCAGTTGTTTTATTAAGTGGTCCACTGATATCAGAGCAGATCGTACTGGCCCGAACCCTTGCCTGGTCCGAACCCTTGACTGGT
The DNA here is from genome assembly GCF_026875155.1 of Cherax quadricarinatus. Taxonomy (NCBI): domain Eukaryota; kingdom Metazoa; phylum Arthropoda; class Malacostraca; order Decapoda; family Parastacidae; genus Cherax; species Cherax quadricarinatus. Next base: position 3,168,992 of record NC_069435.1, on the reverse strand, counting down.
CGAACCCGGGACTGGTTTCAAACAGTTACGTTGGACAATAAAAGAAGACTGTAAACGGATGGGGTTTGTAGGCGCCCTATAAACAAAACATTAAAAAATCGGAACGTGACGGAAGCTGTCCAATATACAAAAAAGGGTTTAGAAACAGAAATACAAATAGTAGAGGCTTCATTTAAGGTTATTAATAGAAATTTTCATGGGTTGCTAGTAGGAATTGCAGTAACTCAAACCCATTCAAATCATTATGAAGCCTTGTAGGTCTCGTGGTTCGTCAAACAAACGGGCTTCACTGGATAAATTGTCATTTTTGTGGAAATTGGTGTCACGCCCCTTGTGCAGATATCCCAGAACTAGCTACAAGCAGTATAAAACAGAGAATGTTTTTGGTATGCTCAAATGAGGAAAAACTGTGGATGAAAATCACAAGGGTATTAAAAGAGGACAACATCAAAGCATGCTTTCATTAGAAAACTGGAAGCTTTCTACAACAGCTAGCGCGACATAAATGTCTGGGCTTGAATGGTATGCCCTTGATACTGGCCATGTAGTCATAAACTGTAAGGCTGGAGGTGATGTCCTGGTAGTCAGAAATAATGTGGGGTGATAGTGCTGTCCTGGGAGACAGCTAAGGGGAAGCTGGAGGTGCGGTCCTGGGAGACAGTAATGAGTGAAGCTGGAGGTGCTGTTGGGAGACAGTAATGGTTGATAGTGGAGGTGTCCTGGAGAACAGTAATGGTGAAGCTGGAGGTGCTGTCTGGGGACAAGAAATGGTGAAGCTGGAGATAATGTCCTGGCGAGACAGAAAATGGTGAGCTGGAGGTGCTGTCCTGGAGACAGACTTGGTGAAGCTGGAGGATACTGTCCTGGGAGACAGTAATGGTGAAGCTGGAGGTGCTGTCCTGGGAGACAGAAATGGTTGAAGCTGGAGATACTGTCCTGGAGACAGAATGGTGAAGCTGGAGATATTGTCCAGGAGTCGGGAATTATACGCAGGAAGGTATACATATAAATGACCCTCATAGGGGACGGGCGCCATAGTAGGGAAACAAGTGTCGTCAAGGATAAGATAAAACCAATATGGCAAACTAGATATACCGCAGGAATTAGCAAACAGAGGTCTCCAATAGCAATAGTGAGGATAAATTACAAAAAACAACTGGTGGGAGCTCCATTGTTGGTGCTGTAGGAGGATTTTTTTAGAAGAGACAGGGGAAACATGCACCAACAGGGAATACAGTACAGAAAACCCAAGGCAAGCGGAAACCAAGCTCGTGCACATACTATGCATTGGTATATGTGGCATGGGAAATATGGAAAAAACAGATGGGGACATGCATTACTTGACTCCACCCTAGAAAAATGCCATGCCCATATGAAATACAGGAAAATTGCAAACTCCCTTCTGATAAGTTTTTCACCTGAAATGTGTACTTTCAGTACAGGAAGATGTGCTATATAAACTTAAATATGCCAGCATACAATCTAAAAGGGGACAAAAGATACAAAAACATTCCCAGGCCAGGGAAACCTGGGTAGCCACAGCCACTCAAGAGGGAGAGGTTTTTTAGTGCCAGGAAGGGAAAAAAAATGGCAGGAATTGGCAGGAAATCGTACCACCAAAATCCAGTCATTCTGGAGTCGGAACCACAGGTCGATGGCTCCACTCCAAACCAAACAGATACAGATACTAATGCCGGAAAAAAATCCCCCCCCAGTACCAACAATACCACCAGTCCGATAACATTCTTCTTTGAAATTATACAGGTTCTAAAGCCAGCTACAAACAACAAAAATACTTTCATCGTGGACTGCTTGCAGAGGGCAAAGGCAATGTTCGCGGGCTTTCACTGAGCTCCCCCACATAAAGGATCACTATGGACAACGGAAGTATGGATCCAGGTTAACAACCTATACAGATTGTGACAGAGTGAACAGGCCAAAAGGGGGGGTTGGCCTGTACATTGCAGAGTCCTTGTTTGCACAGAACTGCTTAATGCCTCAAATGGACGTAGGGAAGTTTTAGCAGTAAGGTACGCGCCCCCCCCCCCCCAAACCTGTCATTGTGGTAGTCTACACGCCTCGGATGCAACATCCCAGCAATTCCAGGAACAGCTGTTAAAAATTGACCACTGTCTGGAAAATTCTTCCAGCTCCTGCACAACATTCTTGTCCTGGGGGATTTTCAACTTAAGGCACTAAAATGAGGAATATAGAAATATATTGTTGCGAAATAACACCAGGAGGCAGCTCTGATGAAAACTCCACACTCACACGAGCTTTTAAATCTTGCACAAATTCAATTTAAACCAGCAATAATAGAGCCTACAAGACTGGGAGGAATTACACTAGGGACCTCATCTTCACTAACAATGATGACTGATAAGAAAATGTCACCAATCAAAAACAATATAACAGATCACAACATAATTGAGGTTCAGACATGTATGCAGGAGCCCAGGACCGACAAATGAGACTAGTCATGAGGGAGCATTCACCAAATTCACTTCAATAACAAAAAACAATAAATGTGGGACAAGTTAACCAAGTCCTAACGATATAAGCTGGGAAGATATACTAAGCAACTCAGACCAAACTTATGCCTAGAACAGATTAACTCGGTGGCATCGATGTATGCACAAGGCTTATTACTCTAAGAAAAAGGAGGAGTGATGGTAAAAATTAAAGAAAAGAGACAGGCGCTCCCTTTACAGGCGACGGAAAAGAATAACAGAGCGGCTAAAAGAGGTCAATATATCTGAAATGCGCAGGGAGCACTGGTCAGAGAAAATAGCAGCATTCGAACTTAGCTAAAAGAATCCTTTAGGGAGTCAGGAATCGCGGGAAGAACCTAAAGCCATAAATGAAATCGAAGTAAAAAAACCCCCCCCCCCCCCCCCCCCCCCCCCCCCCACTCAAAAAACCCAAAGGTATTTCTTCTCTATGCCAAATCACAATCGAGAACAACGTCAGTATTGGGCCCTACTTAAACAAAGATGGGTCATACACAGTGACAGCAAGGAATTGAGTGAGCTACTCAAGTCCCAATATGACTCAGTTTTTAGCATGCCGCTAACCAGGACTGAGAGATCGAGACCAAAATGATATTTTTTATGAGAGAGCCCACAAATTTTGACTAAACACAAGCCTATCCGATGTATCCTGAGCCAAATGACTTCGAAACAGGCGATAAATGACATGGCCCATGCACTCCTGCCCCAGGGGCCAGGACTCATGGAACCTGTGTTCATCAAGAACTGCATGAAGCCCTATCTCGAGCCTTTTCCTTCCTTATGGAGAGGGGCATGGACACGGGGGGGTCGTCCTCAGTTACTAAAAACAACAGACATAGCCCACTCCACAAAGGGGGCAGTAAAGCAACAGCAAAGAAACTACAGACAATAGCACTAACATTCCCATATCTAAAATCTTTGAAAAGGGTTCCTAAGAAGCAAGATCCACCCCATCTAGAAACCCTCAGTTACACAACCCAAGGGCAACAGGTTTAGAACAGGTCGCTCTGTCTGTCTCATACTACTGGGATCACTACGGACAAGGTCCTAAATGCACTAGAAGTCAAAAAGAATGCAGATGTAATATATACAGGAATTGCAAAGCCTTCGACAAGTGTGACCAGGGCGTATAGCGCACAAAAGCGCGCTAAAGGAATAACAGGAAAAGTCGGTCGATGGATCACTATAATTTCTCATAACAGAACACAGTGAGTAGTCGTCAACAGAGTAAGTCGAGGCAGCTACGGTGAAAAGCTCTGTCCCACAAGGCACAGTCTAGCTCCCATCTTGTTCCTCATCCTTCATATCCGACATAGACAAGGATGTCAGCACAGCCACCGTGTCTTCCTTTGCAGATGGACACCGAATCTGCATGACAGTGTCTTCATTGCAGACACTGCAAGGCTCCAGGCGGAACATTCAACCAATTCTTTCATTGGGCCTGCAGAAAACATATAGAGTTCAAACGATGAGAAATTTCAATTACTCAGATTGGTAAACATGAGGAAAATTAAATCTTCATTCAGAGTACAAAAAATTTGGCCACAAATATTTTTTTTTTTTTTTTTTTTTTTTTTTTTTTTTTTTTTTTTTTTTTTTTTTTTTTTTTGTTTTTTTTTTGAGCGAAACACCAACGTCAAAGACCTCGGAGTGATTATGTCGGAGGATCTCACCATCAATGGTGGACCATAACATGTATCAAATCGCATCTGCTAGAAAAATGACAGGATGGATAATGGAGAACCTTCAAACTAGTGAGGCCAAGCCCAGATGAACTCTTCAGGTCACTTTTGCTCTATCTAGGCCTGGAATTTTGCTGCACCTTAACATCACCTTTCAGGCAGGTGAAATTGCCGACCTAGAAAATGTATACAGAGAAACTTTCACGGCGCGCATAACGGAAGATAAAAACCTCAATTACTGGGAGCGCTTGAGGATTCTAAACCTGTATTCCCTGGAAGCAGGAGGGAGAGATACATGATTATATACACCTGGGAAAATCCTAGAGGGACTAGTACCAAACTTGGACACGAAAATCACTCCACTACGAAGCAAAAGACTTGGCAGACGTTTGCACCCATCCCCCAAATGAAAAGCAGGGGTGTCACTAGCACGTTATGAGGACCATAAAATTAATGTGTCAGGGGCCCCGAGACTGTTCAACTGCCTCCCAGCAACACATAGGGGGATTACAACCAGACCCCTGGCAGTCTTCAAGCTGGCACTGGACAAGCCACCTAAAAGACAGTTCTGATCAGCCGGGCTGTGGGCTCGGTACGTTGGTTTGCGTGCAGCCAGCAGCAACACCTGGTTGATCAGGCGCTGGATCCACCAGGAGGCCTGGTCAACAGACCGGGCCGCGGGGCGTTGACCCCCGTCAACTCCTCTCCAGGTCTCCAGGTTCAGGTCCAGGTCACAGTAGAAATAACAATCTGTGAACAACTAAAATTAACCTTCACTTTGAATCATTCTGGTTGTTGTTCATAATTATTGTGTAAGTATCTATCAACACTTCCGGGACTGGTTATACCATATCAAAGCTTGAGATAGACAATTTCAGAACGAAGGTTGCGTCCACTGTTTATTCCAACCAATCACTGAGCTTCCTATGTTGTCAGATGGAACAGAGAATATTATACCTCAGCCAATCAGAGAAAACTTGTTAAACAGCAAGTCAGTTTACTCAGCATTTGCTAGGATGTTATATATAGTTATGGCTGGTGTACGATACATTACTCTGAGAAAACCTTTTCCATATCTTCATTTGTTACTCTTGCACATTGCAACAGCTCCTGATGACTCACTGACAAGCGTGAAAGTGTTGAGTAAAAAGATCCCCCCTCCCCCGTGGCTTGTCTTGCATTGTTAAGATCGCAGAATAGGTGTAACTTGATATTTTAGCTTAATAGCAACGCGCTCTTCTTGCCGAATAAAGCAATGCGAAACTTTGTGTAAGCAATAATATCGCAAAAGATTCATTCTGAAGCTAACGAAAAAAAAATATATTCATTGTGTTTATTGTATTAAATTATTGTAAACTAATCTAAAAATATATTTTGTTGGGATTAGGCTAAATTAAATTCCGCTTGTTATAATAAGGTAGGTAAGTTTGCTAAGGTTCTTTTGGTACAAAATTATTTATTTTTACATTACATAAATAAAAAAATTTATCTTTAAAAGTGTTATGAGAAAAATTTTTAGAAAGAACTTAATTTTAAATGAGTTCTTGTTAACGACAATTTTACCTATTCCCCGGTTATACACACACACACACACACCACACACACACCACACACACACAAACACAACATACTACCCACCCCACACACACACACACACACACACACACCACACACCACCACACATACACCACACAATAACCACACACACCACTCACACCACCACATATCACATACCACACACACACACACACACACACAACCACAAAACACACCAACACCCACATCTCTACTCAACACACACACACACACACTATACACACACATACACACCACACACACACACACACACACACACACCACTTAACACACACACACACACACCACACATACACCACACACATACACACCAAACACACACAACACAACCACTTACACAACAACAACACACACACACACACATACACACACACGCACACACACACACACACAACAAAACACACAAACACACACATACACACACATGGTGACATGGTGACAGCAGTAAGACAATGAGAGAGAGGGTGTGGGTGGATTGCATTTTCTTGGACTGCAAGAAGGCGTTTTTTTGACACAGTTCACACAGGAGATTGGTGCAAAAACTGGAGGGACCAAGCAGGGCTAACAGGGAAGGCCACTACAATGGAATCAGGGAATATTGTCAGGAAGGACAGCAGCGAGTCATGGATACGTGGCGACTGTCAGGTTGGGCACCTGTGACCAGACGGGGTCCCGCAGGGGTCAGTTCCTAGGACCAGTGCTGTTTCTGGTTATTTGTGAACGACATGACGGAAGGAATAGACTCATGGAGGTGTCCCTGTTTGCAGATGAGTGAAGTTGATGAGAAGAATTAACTCGATCGAAGACCAGGCAGAACTACAAAAGGGATCTGGACAGAGGCGCAGAACCTGGTCCAGGCAATTGGCTCCTGGAGGTTCCAATCCCATCCAAGTGCAAAGTCATGAAGTTTGGGGAAGGGCCCTAAGAAGGCCGCAGACGGAGTACAGTCTAGGGGGTCAGAGACTACAAACCTCACTCTAGGAAAAAGATCTTGGGGTGTTTGAGTATAACACCGGCACATCTCCTGAAGCGCACATCAAACCAATAACTGCTGCAGCATATGGGCGCCCTAGCAAACCTCAGAACAGCATTCCGACATCTTATAAGGAATCATTCAGGACTGTTACACCGTGTATGTTAGGCCCATATTGGAGTATGCGGCCGGTTTGGAACCCACACCTAAGCCAAGCACGTGAAAGAACTAGAGAAAGTGCAAGGTTTTGCAACAAGTACTAGTCCCAGAGCTAAGAGGTATGTCCTACGAGGAGAGGTTAAGGGAAATCAACCCTGACGACACTGGAGGAACAGGAGAGATAGGGGGGACATGATAAACGACATAACAAAATAATGAGAGGAATATGACAAGGTGTTGGACAAAAGACGGATGTTCCAGGATAGGACACAGTAACAAGGGGACACAGTTGGACGCTGAAGACACAGATGAATCACAGGGATGTTAGGAAGTATTTCTTCAGCCCACAGAGTACAAGTCAGTAAGTGGAATAGTTTGGGGAAGCGATGTAGTGGAGCAGGTCCATACATAAGCTTTAAGCAGAGTATGATAAAGCTCACGCTCAGGGAGAGTTGACCTAGTAAGCGAATCAGTGAAGAGGCGGGGCCAGGAGCTCGGACTTCGACCCCCGCAACCTTCAACTAGTGAGTACAACTAGGTGAATTACACACACACACACACACACCACACACACACACACACACACACAATACTACACACACATACACACACACACATACACACACACACACACACACCCACACACACACACACACACACACACACACACACACACACACAAGGGGAAAAACTACTCAGCTGAAGGAACTTCTTCAAGACATTCAGGTGGAGAGGGAAAACTGACAGGAAAACCAGTACAAGAAATGATGGACTATGTAGCAACAAATGAAGGAGCAGAGGGCGCGGTTTGTTCCAAGGAAAACAGAAATAATGGGAATAACCAGAACGAAGTCCTCCTTGGTTCACAAAAAGGTGTAGGGAGGCAAAAAAACTAGGTTACTAGAGAATGGAAAAAAGGTACAGAAGACAGAGAACTCAGGAAAATAAAAGGAATCAGCGAAGAAGCCAGAAAACGAATAAGCCACAGATAAGAAAGGGAGGGCTAGAGGACATATGAAAATGACATAGCATCAAAAGTAAAAGACTGACCGAAGCTGTTGTACAGCCACATCAGGAGAAAACAACAGTCAAGACAGGTAATCAGACTGAGGAAGGGTTGATGGGGTGATGGGGAATTCACAAAGAAACGACCCGAGAGGTTGTCAGGAGCTCAACACAAGATTTAAAGAGGTATTTATAGATTGGAAAACCAGTTAGGCTCAAGAAAATCAGAACTGGGGGCACACAGCAAGAGCTGGATGAAGGTACATATAACAAGGGGAGGTTGATAGAAGCTGGCTATGCGAAACTTGGACCCTCAAAGGCGGTGGGCAGACAACAATCTCTCCATGGGTCCTTAAAGAGGGAGCAGAGATATTGTGTGAGCATTAACAAAGATCTTCAACACATCATTTGAAACTGGGAACTCCTGAGGTATGGAAAATGGCAAATGTAGTCCCCAATTTTTAAAAAGGAGGACAGGACAATGAGGCACTTTATACAGACCTGCATCACTAACGTGTATAGTATGCAAGGCATGGAGAAGATCATCAGGAGGAGAGTGGTGGGGCAGTGGAAAGAAACAAGTGTATAACTGACAACCAGGCACGGTTCAGGAAGGAAAAATCCTGTGTCACAAACCTACTAGAGTTTATGACAAGGTGACAGGAAGTAAGACAAGAGAGAGAGGGATGGATAGACTGGCATATTTTTGGACTGCAAGAAGGCCTTCGACAGTTCTCAAAGAGGTTATGCAAATTTAGACTGGAACCTTCTGTGGTTGATTCTTAATTGTCGCCATATTCCCTGGATTTATTTGCTCCTTACTTAATACTTCACTGAATTTTCAGTTTAATTCCTCGCAAATTCAGGCGACCACCATGAGTGTTCCTTCTTTATTCGTCAGTGTTTTCACTAGATTCTTTATTATTTATAATAAACCTTATTTCTTGGGTAGAATAATTTGTTAGTGGGATGTCGTGAGGACCTGTCTAGTTGGACCAGCGGACCTACTGCAGTGTTCCTCTTTTCTTATAAGTCCGGTATTGTCTCGCGTCAGGTGTTTCTTTGTTGTGGGACTTGACTGTGAGGTGTGCTCTAAGCCCTTTAATTGCCTTCCTTTGATGTATTACTTTCATAGTTCCTTGACAATGTGAGCAGTCACGAAAGCGCTTGGAATTTCACTACTCTTTCACAGTGGTTGTTTTGCATATATATATATTATATATATATAATATATATAATATATTATATTATATATATATATATATATATATATATATATATATATTATATATATATATATATACATATATATATGTCGTGCCGAATAGGCAGAACTTGCGATCTTGGCTTAAATAGCAACGCTCATCTTGCCATATAGGACAAGTGAAAATTCGTGTATGCAATAATTTCGCCAAAATCATTCTGAACCTAACGAAAAAAATACATTTCACTGTATTTGTTAAGCATTAAATTACTGTAAAGAAATCTAAAATATATTTAGTTGGGTTAGACTAAAATAAATTGTTCTTGTTATAATAAGGTTAGGTAAGTTTTCTAAGATTCTTTAGGAGCAAAATTTAAAATTTTAACATTAACATTAATGAAAAAAATATATCTTTAAACGTACAAGAGAAAATTTTAGAAAGGACTTAATTTTAAATGAGTTCTTGCTAATTGACCAGTTTTACATATTCGGCACGACATATATATATATATATATTATATATATTATATATATATAGTTATATATATATTTATATATATACATATATATTATGATATATATATATATTATATATACATATATATACAATAATATATTATATATATAATATATATATATTTATTATATATATAATATTTATATATATATATATATACACACACTATATATATATATATATATATATATATATATATATATATACACACACACAATATATATTATATATATAATATATATATTATAATATATATATACATATATATATAAATTTTATATATAAATATATATATATATATATATATTAAAATATATTTATTATATATATATATATAATGTATATAAAAAAAATTTTATATATAAAATTTTAAAATATTATATATATATATTATATTATATACCAATATATATATATAAATATATAATATATATTTTAAATAAACAAAAATTTAATATAAAAATTATATATATAAATATATAAATATATATACAATTTTAATAAAAATTATATTTTTTATTATTTAAAAATTTTTAAAATTTTATAAATATATAAATATATTTTTATAAAAAAATATTTTAAAAAAATTTTTATTTATATATAAAAAATTAAAATACATATAAATTAAAAAAAATTTTATTAAAAAAATATTTTATTACAAAATAAATATATTAAAATAAAATATATATATCTTTTAAAAATATATATATGAAATAAATTTATATTTATGTAAATATTTTAAAAATAATATAAAATATATATAAAATTAAATAAAAATTAAAAATTTAAAAAATATTTAAAATAAAAGTTTATAAATTAAAATAAATATATATAAAAAATAATATTAAAAAATATTTAATATTTATATATATATAAAAATTTAATATTTTAAAAATAAAAATAAAAAAATTATATATATTTTAAAAAAATTTATAAAAAATAAAAAATAAAATATATTAAAAAAAAATTTATATAAAAAATTAAAAAAAAATTTTAAATAAAAAAAAGAATTAAAAAAAAAAAACCCTTGAAAAAAAAAAAAAAAAAAAAAAAAACAATAATTAAAGAACAAAAAAAAAAAAAAAAAATAAAAATATCCCAAAAAAAAAAAAAAAAAAAAAAAAAAAAAAAAAACCCCAAAAAAAAAAAATTAAACAATAAAAAAAAAAAAGAAATAAAAAAAACCCAAAAAAAAAATAAAAAAAGTGATCGATATATCTGTGGCCCCTCAAAATAAACATGTACATCCAAAGTCTACTCAACAGTCTTTTTTTCCAAAACAAAATTTCCAAAACAAATATTGCCCCATTTGGGCCCTAATCATATCTTGTAAAAATTTTTATCCTCTTTTTTTTAAAAATTTATGTTTTACCTAAAAAATTTAAACCCCCCTTTCTTTTAAAAAGTTCAAAAAAAGGGTTTCCCCATTATTTTTACACCTGGCCCCCCAAAATTTACCACCACACCCTCTCTAAAATTTTTCCCCCTTTTTTAAAGCATTCGGGTTTCCCCTCCCACATTTTACTCTCTCACTTGGTTCAAAGGCTCCTATACATTCACTTAGCATCTCCCAAAATCTCTCTCTCTCCTCTGCATTCCTCTCTTCTCCAGGTGCATCACGCTTATTATGACCCACTTCTCGCACCCCAACCTTTACTTTAATCCACATAATTCTTGAATTTACACATTCATATTCATTTTTTCCTTCATAACTGATCATTCAACATTACTGCTAACCCTTCCTTTGCTCTAACTCTCTCAAAATACTCCGATTTAATCCATTTATTCCCCCACTGAAACTCCCCTACCCCTTCAGCTTTGTTTTCGCTTAGGGCCAGGACATCCAATTCTTTTCATTCATAACATCATCATCATATATATATTATATATATATATATATATATATTTTTAAAATATATATATATATATATTATATATATATATACATATATACATATACATATATTTTTTTTTTTTTTCAACAAGTCGGTCGTCTCCCCCCGAGGCGGGTGACCCAAAAAGAAAGAAAATCCCCAAAAAGAAAATACTTTATCATCATTCAACACTTTCACCACACTCACAAATTATCACTGCTTTTGCAGAGGTGCTCAGAATACAACAGTTTAGAAGCAATACGTATAAAGATACACAACATATCCTCCAAACTGCCAATATCCCAAACCCTTCCTTTAAGTGCAGGCATTGTACTTCCCATTTCCAGGACTCAAGTCCGACTTTTAAGAAAATAACCGGTTTCCCTGAATCCCTTCACTTAAATATTACCCCCCTCACACTCCAACAGATCGTCGGTCCCAAGTATCATTCGTCTCCATTCACTCCTAAAAACGCTCATGCACGCTTGCTGGAAGTCCAAGCCTCCGCCCCCAAACCCCCTTTACCCCCTCTTTCCAACCTTTTGAGGACGACCCCTACCCCCCTTTCCTTCCCCTATAGATTTATATGCTTTCCATGTCATTCTTCTTGATCCATTCTCTCTAAATGACCAAACCACCTCAAAAACCCTCTTCTGCCCCTGACTAATGCTTTTATTAATTCCACACCTTCTCCTAATTTCCACACTTTAGAATTTTCTGCATAATATTTACACCACACATTGCCCTTAGACAGGGCATCTCCACTGCCTCCAACCGTCTCCCTCTGCTGCATTTACCACCCCAAACTTAACATCCATTTAAGAGTGTTGGTTTCTATTATACTTTCATACATTCCTTCTTTGCCTCCATAGATAACGTTTTTTTTACTCCACATATACCTCAACGCACCGCTCACCTTTTTTCACTTTATCAATTCTATGATTTAAACCCCATCCTTCATAAAATCATCCGCCGACACGTCAACTCCCAAGTATCTGAAAACATTCACTTCTTCCATACTCCTCCTCCCAATTTGATATCCAATTTTTCTTTATCTAAATCATTTGATACCCTCATCACCTTACTCTTTTCTATGTTCACTTTCAACTTTCTACCTTTACACACATTCTCAAACTCATCCACTAACCTTTGCAATTTTTCTTTAGAATCTCCCATAAGCACAGTATCATCAGCAAAAAGTAACTGTGTCAATTCCCATTTTGAATTTGATTCCCCATAATTTAATCCCACCCCTCTCCCGAACACCCTAGCATTTACTTCTTTTACAACCCCATCTATAAATATATTAAACAACCATGGTGACATTACACATCCCTGTCTAAGACCTACTTTTACCGGGAAGTGTTCTCCCTCTCTTCTACACACCCTAACCTGAGCCTCACTATCCTCATAAAAGCTCTTTACAGCATTTAGTAACTTACCACCTATTCCATAAACTTGCAACATCTGCCACATTGCTCCTCTATCCACTCTACCATATGCCTTTTCTAAATCCATAAATGAAATAAAAACTTCCCTACCTTTATCTAAATACTGTTCACATATATGCTTCAATGTAAACACTTGATCTACACATCCCCTACCCACTCTGAAGCCTCCTTGCTCATCCGCAATTCTACATTCTGTCGTACCTCTAATTCTTTCAATTATAACTCTACCGTATACTTTTCCTGGTATACTCAGTAAACTTATTCCTCTATAATTTTTACAATCTCTTTTGTCCCCTTTCCCTTTATATAAAGGGACTATACATGCTCTCCGCCAATCCCTAGGTACCTTCACCTCTTTCATACATTTATTAAACAAAAGTACCAACCACTCCAACACTATATCCCCCCTGCTTTTAACATTTCTGTCATGATCCCATCAGTTCCAGCTGCTTTACCCCCTTTCATTCTACGTAATGTCTCACGTACCTCCACCACACTTACATTCTGCTCTTCTTCACTCCTAAAAGATGGTATACCTCCCTGGCCAGTGCATGAAATTACCGCCTCCCTTTCTTCCTCAACATTTAAAAGTTCTTCAAAATATTCTCGCCATCTACCTAATACCTCCCTCTCCCCATCTACTAACTCCCCTACTCTGTTTTAACTGACAAATCATACTTTCCCTAGGCTTTCTTAAATTGTTTAACTCACTCCAAATTTTTTTCTTATTTTCATTAAAATTTCTTGACAGTGCCTCTCCCACTCTATCATCTGCTCTCCTTTTGCACTCTCTCACCACTCTCTTCACCTTTCTTTTACTCTCCATATACTCTGCTCTTCTTATAACACTTCTGCTTTGTAAAAACCTCTCGTAAGCTACCTTTTTCTCTTTTATCACACCCTTTATTCATCATTCCACCAATCACTCCTCTTTCCTCCTGCCCCCACCCTCCTATATTATATATATATATATATATATATATATATATACATACATACACTGCTGTGAGAAACAGCAGAGGTCCCAGGACAGTGCCTTGGGGCACTGAGCTTTTGACCTCGCTGATGCTGGATCTTGCCCTGTTCACTACAAGGTGTGTGGGAAGGGTGTGTCATCAGGGTGTGGGTGGGGAGGGTATGTCAGCAGGGGGGGGGGTGGGAGGGGGTGTCAGCAGGGTGAGTGGGGAGTGTTAACAGGGTGAGTGGGGAGGGTGTGTCAACAGGGTGTGTGAGGAGGGTGTGTCAGCAGGACGTGTGGGGAGGGGTGTGTCAGCAGGGTGTGTGGGAAGGGTATGTCAGCAGGGTGTGTGGGGAGGGTTTCATCAGGGTGTGTGTGGGGTGTCAGCAGGGTGTGTGTCAGCAGTTTGTGTGTCAGCAGGGTGTGTCGTCAGCAGGGTGGGGTGTGTGTGTGGAGGGTGTGTCAGCAGGGTGTATGTCGGCAGGGTGAGTGGGAAGGGTGTTTTGGGCAGCAGAGAGGGTGTGTGGGGAGGGGTGTTTCAGCAGGGTTTGTGTCCGCAGGGTGTGTGTGGGGAGGGTGTGTCAGCAAAGTGTGTGTGTTTAGCAGGGTGTGTGTGGGGAGGGATGTTTTCAGCAAGGTGTGTGTCAGCAGGGTGTGTGTGCGGGAGAGTGGGTCAGAAGAGCGTGTGGGGAGGGTGTGTCAGCAGGGTGAGTGGGTAGGGTGTGTCTGCAGGGTGTGTGGGGAGGGTGTGTCGGAGAGGGTATGTGGGGAGGGTGTGTGGGGAGGGTGTGTCAGCAGGGTGAGTGGGGAGGGTGCGTCAGCAGATAGGGAGAGTGGGGAGGGATGTATCAGCAGGGTGTGTGGGAGGGTGTGCCAGAGAGGGTGTGTGGGGAGGGTGTGTCAGCAGGGTGTGTGGGGAGGGTGTGTCAGCAGAGTGTGTGGGGAGGGATGTGTCAGCAAGGTTTGTGTCAGCAGGGTGTGTGTGGGGAGGGTGTGTCAGCAGGGTGTGTGTGGGGAGGGATGTGTCAGCAGTGTGGGGAGGGTGTTGTCAGCAGTGTGGGGAGGGATGTGTCAGCAGGGTGTGTGTGTGGAAGGTATGTCAGCAGGGTGAGTGGGGAGGGTGTGTCAGCAGTGTGGGGAGGGTGTGTCAGCAGGGTGTGTGGGGAGGGTGTGGAGAGGGTGTGTCAGCAGGGTTGTGTGAGTAGGGTGTGTCAGTAGGGTGTGTGAGGAGGGTGTGTCAGAGAAGGTGTGTGGGGAGGGTGTGTCAGTAGGGTGTGTGAGGAGGGTGTGTCAGCAGGGTTTGTGGGGAGGGTGTGTTAGCAAAGAGGGTGAGTGGAGAGGGTGTCAGCAGGGTGTGTGGGGATAGTGTGTCAGCAGGGCGAGTGGGGAGGGTGTGTCAGCAGAGAGGGTGTGTGGGGAGGGATGTGTCAGGGTGTGGTCGCCCCCTGATACAACTACTCATCCTGTGGAAGCCATTAATTAAGGTTCAGGTCACCGTCACTTCCCTGATAACCCAACTCATCTACTTAAACCATTATTCTTGATTATCTTAAGAGAATAATAATTATTAAATTGATTAAAGCATCGCAAAGAATACTTATAACACTTTATATTATAATTAAATGATACAAACAACAGCAAGACAGACAGACATGACTGTTGTGTGCCAGGCATGACTGCTGTGTGCCAGACATGACTGTTGTGTGCCAGGCATGACTGTTGTGTGCCAGACATGAGTGTTGTGTGCCAGACGTGACTGTTGTGTGCCAGACAT
Source organism: Cherax quadricarinatus (assembly GCF_026875155.1). Taxonomy (NCBI): domain Eukaryota; kingdom Metazoa; phylum Arthropoda; class Malacostraca; order Decapoda; family Parastacidae; genus Cherax; species Cherax quadricarinatus. The sequence goes on along the minus strand of NC_069435.1, from coordinate 3,153,289 downwards.
GACTGTTGTGTGCCAGACATGACTGTTGCGTGCCAGAGATGACTGTTGTTTGCCAGACATGACTGCTGTGAGCCAGATATGACTGCTGTGAGCCAGACATGACTGCTGTGTGCCAGACATGACTGATGTGAGCCAGACATGACTGCTGTGTGCCAGACATGACTGTTGTGTGCCAGACATGACTGTTGTGAGCCAGACATGACTGTTGTGGGCTAGACATGACTGTTGTGTGCCAAACATGACTGCTGTGAGCCAGACATGACTGTTGTGTGCCAGGCATGACTGTTGTGTGCCAGACATGAGTGTTGTGTGCCAGACGTGACTGTTGTGTGCCAGACATGACTGTTGTGTGCCAGACATGACTGTTGCGTGCCAGAGATGACTGTTGTTTGCCAGACATGACTGCTGTGAGCCAGATATGACTGCTGTGAGCCAGACATGACTGCTGTGTGCCAGACATGACTGATGTGAGCCAGACATGACTGTTGTGTGCCAGGCATGGCTGTTGTGAGCCAGACATGACTGCTATGTGCCAGACATGACTGTTGTGTGCCAGACATGACTGTTGTGAGCCAGACATGACTGTTGTGGGCTAGACATGACTGTTGTGTGCCAAACATGACTGCTGTGAGCCAGACATGACTGTTGTGAGCCAGACATGACTGCTGTGAGCCAGACATGACTGTTGTGAGCCAGACATGACTGCTGTGAGCCAGACATGACTGTTGTGTGCCAGACATGACTGTTGTGTGCCAGGCATGACTGCTGTGAGCCAGACATGACTGTTGTGTGTCAGACATGACTGTTGTATGCCAGACATGACTGCTGTGTGCCAGACATGATTGTTGTGTGCCAGACATGACTGCTGTGAGCCAGACATGACTGCTGTGAGCCAGACATGACTGTTGTGAGCCAGACATGACTGCTGTGAGCCAGACATGACTGTTGTGTGCCAGGCATGACTGCTGTGAGCCAGACATGACTGTTGTGTGTCAGACATGACTGTTGTATGCCAGACATGACTGCTGTGTGCCAGACATGATTGTTGTGTGCCAGACATGACTGCTGTGAGCCAGACATGACTTGTGTGCCAGACATGATTGTTGTGTGCCAGACATGACTGTTATGTGCCAGACTTGGCTGTTGTGTGTCAGATATGAATGTTGTGTGTCAGACATGACTGTTGTGTTCCAGACATGACTGTTGTGTGCCAGACATGACTGTTGTGTGCCAGACATGACTGCTGTGTGCCAGACATGACTGTTGTGTGCCAGACATGACTGCTGTGGGCCAGACATGACTGTTGTGTGACAGACTTGACTGATGTGTGTCAGACATGACTGTTGTGTGCCAGAGATGACTTGTGTGCCAGACATGAATTGTGTGCCAGACATGACTGATATGTGTCAGATATGACTGTTGTGCCAGACATGACTGTTGTATGCCAGTCATGACTGTTGTGTGCCAGACAATCATGACTGTTGTGTGCCAGACAGACATGACTGTTGTGTGCCAGACAATCATGACTGTTGTGTGCCAGACATGACTGTTGTGTGCCAGACATGACTGTTGTGTGCCAGACATGACTGATGTGTGTCAGACATGACTGTTGTCTTCCAGACATGAATGTTGTGTGCCAGTCATGACTGTTGTGTGCCAGACAGACATGACTGTTGTGTGCCAGACAGTCATGACTGTTGAGTGCCAGACAGTCATGACTGTAGTGTGTCAGACAGTCATGACTGTTGTGTGTCAGACATGACTGTTGTGTGCCAGACAGACATGACTGTTGTATGCCAGAGAGTCATGACTGTTTTGTGCCAGTCATGACTGTTGTGTTCCAGACAGACATGACTGTTGTGTGCCAGACAGACATGACTGTTGTGTGCCAGACAGACATGACTGTTGTGTGCCAGTCATGACTGTTGTGTGCCAGACAAGAATGTTGTGTGCCAGATATGACTGTTGTGTGCCAGTCATGACTGATGTGCGCCAGACATGACTTGTGTGCTAGACATGACTGTTGTGTGCCAGACATGACTGACGAGTGCCAGACATGACTGTTGTGTGCCAGACATGACTGTTGTGTGCCAGTCATGACTGATGAGTGCGAGACATGACTGTTGTGTGCCAGACATGACTGTTGTGTGCCAGACATGACTGTTGTGTGCCAGTCATGACTGTGTGCCAGACATGACTTCTGTGAGCCAGACATGACTGTTGTGAGCCAGACATGACTGCTGTGAGCCAGACATGACTGTTGTGAGCCAGACATGATTGCTGTGAGCCAGACATGACTGTTGTGTGCCAGACATGACTGTTGTGTGCCAGACATGACTGTTGTGTTCCAGACATGACTGTTGTGTGCCAGACAGTCATGACTGTTGTGTGCCAGACAGTCATGACTAGTGTGCTAGACAGTCATGACTGTTGTGTGCCAGACAGACATGACTGTTGTGTGCCAGACAGTCATGACTGTTGTGTGCCAGACAGTCATGACTAGTGTGCTAGACAGTCATGACTGTTGTGTGCCAGACAGACATGACTGTTGTGTGCCAGACAGTCATGACTAGTGTGCTAGACAGTCATGACTGTTGTGTGCCAGACAGACATGACTGTTGTGTGCCAGACAGACATGACTGTTGTGTGCCAGACAGACATGACTGTTGTGTGCCAGACAGACATGACTGTTGTGTGCCAGACAGTCATGACTGTTGTGTGCCAGACAGTCATGACTAGTGTGCTAGACAGTCATGACTGTTGTGTGCCAGACAGTCATGACTGTTGTGTGCCAGACAGATATGACTGTTGTGTGCCAGACAGTCACGACTGTTGTGTGCCAGTCACGACTGTTGTGTGTGAGACAGTCATGACTGTTGTGTGCCAGACAGTCATGACTGTTGTGTGCCAGTCACGACTGTTGTGTTTCAGACAGTCATGACTGTTGTGTGCCAGTCACAACTGTTGTGTTTCAGACAGTCATGACTGTTGTGTGTCAGACAGTCACGACTGTTGTGTGCCAGACAGTCATGACTGTTGTGTGCCAGACAGTCACGACTGTTGTGTGCCAGACAGTCATGACTGTTGTGTGCCAGACAGTCACGACTGTTGTGTGCCAGACAGTCACGACTGTTGTGTGCCAGACAGTCACGACTGTTGTGTTTCAGACAGTCATGACTGTTGTCTGCCAGACAGTCATGACTGTTGTGTGTCAGACAGTCATGACTGTTGTGTGCCAGACAGTCATGACTGTTGTCTGCCAGACAGTCATGACTGTTGTGTGTCAGACAGTCATGACTGTTGTGTTTCAGACAGTCATGACTGTTGTGTGCCAGACAGTCATGACTGTTGTTTGCCAGACAGTCATGACTGTTGTGTGCCAGACAGTCATGACTGTTGTGTGCCAGACAGTCATGACTGTTGTGTGCCAGACAGACATGACTGTTGTGTGCCAGACAGACATGACTGTTGTATGCCAGACATGACTGTTGAGTGCCAGACATGACTGCTGTGTGCCAGACATGACTGTTGTGTGCCAGACAGTCAAGACTGTTGTGTGCCAGACAGACATGACTGTTGTATGCCAGACATGACTGTTGAGTGCCAGACATGACTGTTGTGTGCCAGACATGACTGTTGTGTGCCAGTCATGACTGATGTGTGCCAGACATGACTGCTGTGTGCCAGACATGACTGTTGGGTGCCAGACATGACTGTTGTGTGCCAGACATGACTGATGTGTGCCAGACATGACTTGTGTGCCAGACATGACTGTTGTGTGCCAGTCATGACTGATGTGTGCCAGACATGACTGGTGAGTGCCATACATGACTGTTGTGTGCCAGTCATGACTGATGTGTGCCAGACATGACTGTTGTGTGCCAGACATGACTGATGTGTGCCAGACATGACTGTTGTGTGCTAGTCATGACTGATGTGTGCCAGACATGACTGTTGAGTGTCAGACATGACTGTGTGCCAGACATGACTGTTGTATACCAGACATGACTGTTGAGTGCCAGACATGACTGTTGAGTGCCAGACATGACTGTTGTGAGTCAAACATGTCTGTTGTGAGCCAAACATGACTGTTGTGTGCCAGACATGACTGTTGTGTGCCAGTCATGACTGTTGAGTGCCAGACATGACTGTTATGTGCCAGACATGACTGATGTGAGCCAGACATGACTGTTGTGTACCAGACATGGCTGTTGTGTGCCAGACTGACTGTTGTGTGCCAGACATGACTGTTGAGTGCCAGACATGACTGCTGTGTGCCAGACATGACTGTTGTGTGCCAGTCATGACTTATGTGCCAGACAGGACTGATGTGAGCCAGACATGACTGTTGTGTACCAGACATGGCTGTTGTGTGCCAGACATGACTGTTGTGTGCCAGACATGACTGTTGAGTGCCAGACATGACTGTTGTGTGCCAGACATGACTGTTGTGTGCCAGACATGACATGTGTGCCAGACATGACTGTTGAGTGCCAGACATGACTGTTATATGCCAGACATGACTGTTGAGTGCCAGACATGACTTGTGCCAGACATGACTGTTGAGTGCCAGACATGACTGCTGTGTGCCAGACATGACTGTTGTGTGCCAGACAGACATGACGGTTGTGTGCCAGACAGACATGACTGTTGTGTGCCAGACAGTCATGACTGTTGTGTGCCAGACATGAATGTTGTGTGCCAGACATGACTGTTGTGTGCCAGATATGACTGTTGTGTGCCAGTCATGACTGAGTTGCGCCAGACATGACTTGTGTGCCAGACATGACTGTTGTGTGCCAGACATGACTGATGAGTGCCAGACATGACTGTTGTGTGCCAGACATGACTGTTGTGTGCCAGTCGTGACTGATGAGTGCCAGACATGACTGTTGTGTGCCAGTCATGACTGTTGTGAGCCAGACATGACTGTTGTGAGCCATACATGACTGCTGTGAGCCAGACATGACTGTTGTGAGCCAGACATGACTGCTGTGAGCCAGACATGACTGTTGTGTGCCAGACATGACTGTTGTGTGCCAGACATGACTGCTGTGAGCCAGACAAAACTGTTGTGTGTCAGACATGACTGCTGTGAGCCAGGCATGACTGTTGTGTGCCAGACATGATTGTTGTGTGCCAAGACATGACTGTTATGTGCCAGACTTGACTGTTGGGTGTCAGACATGAATGTTGTGTGCCAGACATGACTGTTGTGTGCCAGACATGACTGATGTGTGTCAGACATGATTGTTGTGTGCCAGACATGACTGTTGTGTTCCAGACATGACTGTTGTGTACCAGTCATGACTGTTGTTTGCCAGACAGTCATGACTGTCGTGTGCCAGACAGTCATGACTGTCGTGTGCCAGACAGTCATGACTGTCGTGTGCCAGACAGTCATGACTGTCGTGTGCCAGACAGTCATGCCTTTTGGGTGTCAGGCATGAATGTTGTGTGCCAGACATGACTGTTGTGTGCCAGACATGACTGATGTGTGTCAGACATGATTGTTGTGTGCCAGACATGACTGTTGTGTTCCAGACATGACTGTTGTGTACCAGACAGTCATGACTGTTGTGTGCCAGACAGTCATGACTAGTGTGCTAGACAGTCATGACTGTTGTGTGCCAGACAGACATGACTGTTGTGTGCCAAGACAGACTGATGGTGTGCCAGACAGACATGACTGTTGTGTACCAGACAGTCATGACTGTGTGTGCCAGACAGTCATGACTGTTGTGTGCCAGACAGTCATGACTGTCGTGTGCCAGACAGTCATGACTGTTGTGTGCCAGACAGACATGACTGTTGTGTGCCAGACAGTCACGACTGTTGTGTGCCAGTCACGACTTTTGTGTGTCAGACAGTCAAGACTGTTGTGTGCCAGACAGTCATGACTGTTGTCAGACAGTCACGACTGTTGTGTGCCAGACAGTCATGACTGTTGTGTGCCACACAGACATGACTGTTGTGTGCCAGACAGACATGACTTGTGTGCCAGACAGACATGACTGTTGTATGCCAGACCTGACTGTTGTGCCAGACATGACTGTTGTGTGCCAGACATGACTGTAGTGTGCCAGTCATGACTGCTGTGTGCCAGACATGACTGGTGAGTGCCAGACATGACTGTGTGCCAGACATGACTGATGTGTGCCAGACATGACTGTTGTGTGCCAGACATGACTGATGTGTACCAGACATGACTGTCGTGTGCCAGTTATGACTGGTGTGTGCCAGACATGACTGTTGTGTGCCAGTCATGACTGATGTGTGCCAGACATGGCTGTTGTGTACCAGACATGACTGTTCAGTGCCAGACATGACTGTTGTGAGTCAGACATGTCTGTTGTGAGCCAGACATGACTGTTGTGTGCCAGACATGACTGATGTGTGCCAGACATGACTGTTGTGTGCTAGTCATGACTGATGTGTGCCAGACATGACTGTTGAGTGTCAGACATGACTGTGTGCCAGACATGACTGTTGTGTACCAGACATGACTGTTGTGTACCAGACATGACTGTTGAGTGCCAGACATGACTGTTGAGTGCCAGACATGACTGTTGTGAGTCAGACAAGTCTATTGTGAGCCAGACATGACTGTTGTTTGCCAGTCATGACTGTTGAGTGCTAGACATGACTGTTATGTGCCAGACATGACTGATGTGAGCCAGACATGACTGTTGTGTACCAGACATGGCTGTTGTGTGCCAGACATGACTGTTGTGTGCCAGACATGACTGTTGAGTGCCAGACATGACTGCTGTGTGCCAGACATGACTGTTGTGGGACAGACATGACTTGTGTGCCAGACATGACTGTTGAGTGCCAGACATGACTGTTGTGTGCCAGACATGACTGTGTACCAGACATGTCTGTTGAGTGCCAGACATGACTGTTGTGTGCCAGACATGACTGTTGTGTGCCAGACATGACTGTGTACCAGACATGACTGTTGTGTGCCAGACATGACTGTTGTGTGCCAGACATGACTGTGTACCAGACATGACTGTTGTGTGCCAGACATGACTGTTGTGCCAGACATGACTGTTGTGTACCAGACATGACTTGTGAGCCAGACATGACTGTTGTGAGCCAGACATGACTGTTGTGAGCCAGACATGACTGTTGTGAGCCAGACATGACTGTTGTGCCAGACATGACTCTTGTGTGCCAGACATGACTGTTGTGTACCAGACATGACTTGTGAGCCAGACATGACTGCTGTCTACACTTGGTGTGTCATAAAATTCTTAATCTTATTCGTGTCAATTAATCTTTTGTCGACTGTATATACTGCTCTTTATTATATACTGCACTTTATTATATACTGCACTTTATTATATACTGCAGTTTATTATATACTGCACTTTATTATATACTGCAGTTTATTATATACTGCTCTTTATTATATACTGCACTTTATTATATACTGCACTTTATTATATACTGCAGTTTATTATATACTGCACTTTATTATATACTGCACTTTATATACTGCACTTTATTATATACTGCTCTTTATTATATACTGCACTTTATTATATACTGCACTTTATTATATACTGCACTTTATTATATACTGCACTTTATTATATACTGCACTTTATTATATACTGCACTTTATTATATACTGCAGTTTATTATATACTGCACTTTATTATATACTGCACAAAGTTGTCTGATTGTTTGTTTATTTGTTTGTAGCGAATAATATTTGCAGATTACCTGGGAATATTTGTTAAAGGCGTGTTTGTTCACTTGTTGACGAGTGTTTGTGTCTTCCTCAGTGAGTCTTACAACGTGTTTCCTTAAGTTATTTTATATCTTATGTAGTTATGCATCACCGGAGACTTTTTGTCTTTGCCACTGTATCGTTTTCGTCTTGTCTTCCCGCATCTCTTCTTATCCTGTTATTCATATTTGCAGCTCCAGTCTTTCATGTTTTCTATGCTCTTTTATTTTGAGACTGTCTCGCTGCACTGTGTAAACTCTGTTCTCTCTATGTTCTTTGTATTATATTCCTTCCTTACTGGCACAAATCTACCTGTGGTTTACTGGCATATTAGTAATTATTTTGGTATTTCATGTGTTGCTTTGCTTTCCATTTTGTATTTCTACTGACTTTCTTTCAGAAACTTACTCATTCCTATATAATTACCTCTTCTAGAGTCTGATTTATCTTTTGTCATTCCACTCTACCTTTCATCTCCGCCTCAGAAAGTTTGGTAGTTGAACCATAAGACTGTATGGACACTGACTCCTACAATATCCTTATATTTTTGCGTTTTCTCATCACCTAAAAAAAAAAAAAACAGGCCATGTCTTTTTCGTTCATATTCCTCTCAGAGTCCGGTAGTTACCTCAAAATTTATGACATGCACCGAGTACGTTACATTTACTTGGTGTGTATCACACCTGGTAGGTGAGATGCGCACCAGTGAAGTTTTCAGGGTCCCACAACTGTATTGTGAATAACTGCCAGTTATAAATGTCAACCAAGCTAGGTTGACCTCCAGACAACCTGACTTTAAGCCAACACTCTGGCATGGAAGACACTTCTTCACTAGCTCTGTCTGATTACATATAGTACTGGTTTCTCTTGTATGAGTCTTTGAGCCAAATGTGGTCAGCATACTCATATTGGTCTCTCTCTTCATGTGTTGTTTACACATATGGTATCTGCCTATACTGCCACTCTTTTACACACATTGTAAATATTGCAATATTAGTGGTAGGAATATGGGTACTTAAAGAAACTACTTTTGGTATTTTGCCTTTGCCTTTATTACTCCTTAAACATTACTTTACTGGTGACTTGTCTTATGGCCAGGCAGCATTGTCCTACAGCCTGAGATGAGCTCCCGCCTTTGTTTGATGCAAGAGAAATTGTTCAAGTTTCCACTGAGGTACAGTCCCTTCAAGCTATGTTTGAACACACTGTAACAGGACCTTCAGAGGCGACTTTAAAGCAAGACTCCACGTAGTACGTCAAATGGCTAAAGACAACTTAAAGAAAACTCAAGATATGAAACCGAGTATGACAAGGTGTCTATGCCCCCTAGTCACAGCTTGATGGCGTGATTTACTGGCTCTACGCAGGTGGTACAAAAATCTTGCCTTAACTATTTGGCAGTCTCTCTTAACAAATCAGTGAAGGGTCTGCCACATCAAACAATAAAAAATGAGCCTCACTTTCGTTTAATAAGCATATACTCTGTTCCCACGTATCCCAGTGTTGAGCCTGACATCTAACAAGAAGTGATAGGAGTGGAAATAAGATTGACTGGCTCCAAACTAATGAAGGATCCATGACCACTCAAGTCTGGCATCACAACTTTTCTAAAAACTTATTCTGACGTATTTTTTAATATTCCAAAGGAATATGACTTTTGTCTTTGCCGCTCAATGCTCTTCTTGTTCCTTGTGAAGGAGTCTCCGCAGTCTTAACTGAATTAAGAACTCTCCCTCTGCATTTCGTATATGTTCTCCTAATGCCATTTTCTTTCTCTTCACTCTTACATTCAATTTTTCACGAATTCTTGTCACGTTGCTCATTTTCTTCGTTTCTGAAACTTTTCTTATGAAACTCAAGAAACTGTGAATCATCAGCAAATAACAATGGGGACAACTTTACAGCTAAATCATTCATTTTCTAACTCCGCCCTATAAAACTATAATTTATTTTAAAAACTATAGAGAGATCTTATAGAGGCAGAGGAGCTGCTGTTCACTTGCCTCAACACACCCAGGATCTAATTCAACCCCTGCAAGAGGTCCAGCAGCTGGAGAACAGTATTCTTCATCACACTCAAGAAGCATATCACCTGAAGCATAACACTCTTTTAATTAAAGACCAGCAGCTGTAAAGAACTAACAGAAGAGGTACAGGAGCTGTAGATTAACAAACTTAAGAGATACATGAGAGAGAGAGAGAGAGAGAGAGAGAGAGAGAGAGAGAGAGAGAGAGAGAGAGAGAGAGAACAATACCTCTCTCACCATTCACAACACTATCCAGCCCTGACTTCCTCTCCCTGTGTTCCCTTCTTTTCTTGGTTTGAACTTTAAGGTTTGACGCAGCGACCTGAAGCTTGACTTTTGTCTAAGAGTCAACCTCGAGCTCCTGGCCCTGGTAAATAAGACACATGTAGGAAACTTTGCACACGTGTCTCATTCGCACAGCTCCTGAGACTCTCGAGGGTGTTGAGCTATAGCTCCTGGGACTCTCTATTGTTAAGCTACAGCTCCTGGTACGCTGAAGAGGCTGTGGCCGGAGATAACGTTCTTGGACAAACAACGTCAGCAATGAAATTTAAAAATAAATATGACATTTTGACGCTGCCTTGTGGAGTGCGACCTGCATAAGTCAACCAACACACAGGTATGTCTCGCAAAGTGCGACCTGCATAAGTCAACCAACACGCAGGTAGGGCGTCACCTGCATAAGTCGACCAAGCATTAAACTACAGACCATTGTAACTGGCATGTATAGTATGGAAAGTCATGGAGAAGATTATCAGGAGAGTGGTGGAGCACCTAGAAAGGAATGAGCTTATCAGGGACTACTATCACAGTTTTAGGGACGAGAAATCCTGTGTCACAAACCTACTGGAGTTATATAACAGGATGACAGCAGTAAAACAAGAGTAAAACAAGGGGTGGGTAGACTGCATTTTCTTGGACTGTAAGAAGGCTTTTGACACAGTTCCTCACAAGAGATTAGTGCAAAAGCTGGAGGACCAGGCAGGTCTAACAGGGAAGACACTGCAATGGATCAGGGAATACCTGTCAGGAAGAAAACAGCAAGTCATGGTACATGACGAGAGGTCAGAGTGAGCGCCAGTGACGAGCGGGGTTCCACAGAGGTCATTCCTAGGACCAGTGTTGTTTATGGTACATGTGAACGACATGACGGAAGGAATAGACTCAGAAGTGTCTCTGCTTGCAGATGATGTGAAATTGATGAGAAGAATTCAATAGGACGAGGACCAGGCAGAACTACAAATAGACATGGACAGGCTGCAAGCCTGGTCCAGAAACTGGCTCCTGAAGTTCAACCCCACCAACTGCAAAGTCATGAAGATTGGGGAAGGGCAAAGAAGTCCACAGACGGAGTACAGTCTAGGGGGCCAGAGACTAGAAACCTCACTCAAGGAAAAGGATCTTGGGGTAAGTATAACACCGAGCACATCTGAGGCGCATATCAACCAAATAACTGCTGCAACAAACTGGCTTCTAGCAAACCTAAGAATAGCAGACCGACATCTTAATAAAGAATAGTTCAGGACCCTGTACACTGTATGCGTCAGGCCTATATTGGAGTATGCGGCACCATTTTGGAATCCACACATGGCCAAACACGTAAGGAAATTAGAGAAAGTGAAAAGGTTTGCAACAAGACTAGTCTCGTAGCTAATAGGCATGTCCTACGAAGAGAGGTTAAGGGAAATCGACCTAACGACAATGGAGGACAGAGAGATAGAGGGGATATGATAACGACATATAAAATACTGAGAGGAATTGACAAGGTGGACAGAGACAGGATGTTCCAGAGATGGGACACAGCAAGAAGGGGTCACAATTGGAAGCTGAAGACTCAGATGAATCATGAGGATGTTAGGAAGTATTTCTTCAGCCACAGAGTTGTCAGGAAGTGGAATAGTCTGGGAAGTGATGTAGTGGTGGCAGGATCCATATATAGCTTTAAGAAGAGGTATGATAAAGCTCATGGAGCAAGAAGAGTGACCTAGTAGCGAACAGCGAAGAGGCGGGGCCAGGAGCTGTGACTCGACCTCAGCAACCACAACTAGGTGAATACAACTAGGCGAGTACACTTGTATGTCTCGCAAAGCGCTACCATCAACCAATACTCCGGTATCTGTTTACTAAGTGAAGAGAGTCGGCAGATGTAACAGACGTGATTGCTCATCTCTCTCTCACCCCACCTGGGAATCTAACCCAGATTCTCACTTGTTATGCGTTGTACTTTTATAAGCAGGGAACCACAGGGGTGAGCCTGCATGCGTAGGTGCGCACTGCAGGAAGCAAGCACTTGCAGCAGACATGGTAACTGGAGATATTAAACAAGCAAGTTGTGTACACACACAGGCACTCACCACGGTGATGACTACTGTTGAAGTGCCCTTGACGACCAGCCAGCTACACCATCCCCACCTTGTCTGCTTCTTCCCAGTGTTGCTTCACTTGCTTTAATTATATAGATCAGCACCAGACGTAACACAATAAAAGTTTTATATGCAGTAGTTTTACAGATATACAGAAATAATACGTTATGATGACTTAGCCTATGATAAAGCAATAAGTAATGTGTGATGCGAGGTCATGTCAACCAGGAGTAACTATTTATTGATGTACATGGGTCGGAAAACCGTCAAGTTGAAGAATGAGACACATGATGTTTATGTGTCTCATTCCTCATATCAGGACTTCTTTAGGAATAAATTACCTTTGATATACTTTGTAAATGGTTTCGCGAGTTTTGTTACTGGGAAGTCTGGCTCTGGGCCAGTCACTCGTATCTAAACTTCCCCGGTAAATGTATCTGCTGCCGCATCATCTTGGTATCACCGTGTCAATTCCAACATTGCAATTCCTTAACAGATTTATTTGAGTCGTGGTCACTAAGTTGTGTCGTATTTAGACATATATATTCCTCCTTGACAACCATGGCTAATATTCAATGATTGCTTAAAGACATTAGAAGTGGTTTATATATTTCTGTATAAGTTTTGACAATCTTTGTATGCGTTGAGGGCTTTGTTAAAAAAAATAGATGCGGCTCCTGTAATAATTTCAAAACTAGGGATGCCATGCCAGTGATGATCCATTTTAAGTTACCTGTTCTCTCTAGGCTGGAATGCTGCTCTACACTTACAACCTCATTCAATGCAGGTGAAACTGCAGATCTAGAGAATGTACAAACAACCTTCACTGCTCGTTCAGTCATACACCTTAATTACTGAGAACGTTTGAAGTTCCTTGACATAGGCAAGAAAGATACTGCATACTCTACACCAGGGGAGTCCTAGGACTACCCCAAATCTGCACACAAAACTCACTCCCTACGTAAGCAAAAGATTAGTCAAACTGTGCAACATACAATGAAAATCATCAGTGCCATAAGAACACTAAGAGAAAACACAGTAAGTGTCCGGGGCCCAAAATTGTTCAACAGCCTCCCACCATACATAAAGGGAATTTCCAATAGACCCCTGGCTTCCTATAGTCAGCACCTGATCAACCGGGCTGTGCTTCTTACCTTGGATTAAGTGCGGCCAGCAATAACAGCTTGGTTAATCAGACCGTGATCCACCGGGAGGCCTGGTCAAGGGCTGGGTGGCGGGGGCGTTGACCCCCGGAACACCCTCCAGGTAGACACTATAGAATAAAAAGGCACAGTACCTTGACTGGAATATTACACAAATAAACCGCACATAAACAGTGTCTTACAACACCGCTTCGGTCCGACTTGGACCATCATCCACCACTTGGCCACACCATCATCCACCACTTGGCTACACCATCATCCACCACTTGGCCACACCATCATCCACCACTTGGCCACACCATCATCCACCACTTGGCCACACCATCATCCACCACTTGGCAACACCATCATCCACCACTTGGCCACACCATCATCCACCACTTGGCCACACCATCATCCACCACTTGGCCACACCATCATCCACCACTTGGCCACACCATCATCCACCACTTGGCCACACCATCATCCACCACTTGGCCACACACATCATCCACCACTTGGCCACACTCAATCCACCACTTGGCCACACCATCATCCACCACTTGGCCACACCATCATCCACCACTTGGCCACACCATCATCCACCACTTGGCCACACCATCATCCACCACTTGGCAACACCATCATCCACCACTTGGCAACACCTCATCCACCACTTGGCAACACCATCATCCACCACTTGCAACACCATCATCCACCACTTGGCCACACCATCATCCACCACTTGGCCACACCATCATCCACCACTTGGCCACACCATCATCCACCACTTGGCCACACCATCATCCACCAACTTGGCCACACCATCATCCACCACTTGGCAACACCATCATCCACCACTTGGCAACACCATCATCCACCACTTGGCAACACCATCATCCACCACTTGGCAACACCATCATCCACCACTTGGCCACACCATCATCCACCACTTTGGCCACACCATCATCCACCACTTGGCCACACCATCATCCACCACTTGGCCACACCATCATCCACCACTTGGCCACACCATCATCCACCACTTGGCCACACACCATCATCCACCACTTGGCCACACCATCATCCACCACTTGGCCACACCATCATCCACCACTTGGCCACACCATCATCCACCACTTGGCCACACCATCATCCACCACTTGGCCACACCATCATCCACCACTTGGCCACACCATCATCCACCACTTGGCAACACCATCATCCACCACTTGGCAACACCATCATCCACCACTTGGCCACATCCATCATCCACCACTTGGCAACACCATCATCCACCACTTGGCCACACCATCATCCACCACTTGGCCACACATCATCCACCACTTGGCCACACCATCATCCACCACTTGGCCACACCATCATCAACCACTTGGCCACACCATCATCCACCACTTGGCCACACCATCATCCACCACTTGGCCACACCATCATCCACTTGGCCACACCATCATCCACCACTTGGCCACACCATCATCCACCACTTGGCCTCACCATCATTCATCACTTGGCCTCACCATCATCCACCACTTGGCCACACCATCATCCACCACCTGGCCACACCATCATCCACCACCTGGCCACACCATCATCCACCACTTGGCCACACCATCATCCACCACTTGGACACACCATCATCCACCACTTGGCCACACCATCATCCACCACTTGTCCACACCATCATCCACCACTTGGCCACACCATCATCCACCACTTGGCCACACCATCATCCACCATTTGGCCACACCATCATCCACCACTTGGCCACACCATCATCCACCACTTGGCCACACCATCATCCACCACTTGGCCACACCATCATTCACCACTTGGCAACACCATCATCCACCACTTGGCAACACCATCATCCACCACTTGGCCACACCATCATCCACCACTTGGCCACACCATCATCCACTACTTAGCCACACCATCATCCACCACTTAGCCACACCACTTAGCCACACCATCATCCACCACTTGGCCACACCATTATCCACCACTTGGCCACACCATCATCCACCACTTGGCCACACCATCCACCACTTGGCCACACCATCATCCACCACTTGGCCACACCATCATCCACCACTTGGCCACACCATCATCCACCACTTGGCCACACCATCATCCACCACTTGGCCACACCATCATCCACCACTTGGCCACACCATCATCCACCACTTGGCCACACCATCATCCACCACTTGGCCACACCATCATCCACCACTTGGCCACACCATCATCCACCACTTGGCCACACCATCATCCACCACTTGGCCACACCATCATCCACCACTTGGCCACACCATCATCCACCACTTGGCAACACCATCATCCACCACTTGGCAACACCATCATCCACCACTTGGCCACACCATCATCCACCACTTGGCCACACCATCATCCACAACTTGGCCACACCATCATCCACCACTGGCAACACCATCATCCACCACTTGGCCACACCATCATCCACCACTTGGCAACACCATCATCCACCACTTGGCCACACCATCATCCACCACTTGGCAACACCATCATCCACCACTTGGCAACACCATCATCCACCACTTGGCCACACCATCATCTACCACTTGGCCACACCATCATGCACCACTTGGCCACACCATCATCCACCACCTGGCCACACCATCATCCACCACTTGGCCACGCCATCATCCACCACTTGGCCACACCATCATACACCACCTGGCCACACCATCATCCACCACTTGGCCACACCATCATCCACCACTTGGCCACACTATCATCCACCACCTGGCCACACCATCATCCACCACCTGGCCACACTATTATCCACCACTTGGCCACACCATCATCTACCACTTGGCAACACTATCATCCACCACTTGGCCACACCATCATCCACCACTTAGCAACACCATCATCCACCACTTGGCAACACCATCATCCACCACTTGGCAACACCATCATCCACCACTTGGCCACACCATCATCCACCACTTGGCCACACCATCATCCACCACCTGGCCACACCATCATCCACCACCTGGCCACACTATTATCCACCACTTGGCCACACCATCATCTACCACTTGGCAACACTATCATCCACCACTTGGCCACACCATCATCCACCACTTGGCAACACCATCATCCACCACTTGGCAACACCATCATCCACCACTTGGCAACACCATCATCCACCACTTGGCAACACCATCATCCACCACTTGGCCACACCATCATCCACCACTTGGCCACACCATCATCCACCACTTGGCCACACCATCATCCACCACTTGGCCACACCATCATCCACCACTTGGCCACACCATCATCCACCACTTGCCACACCATCATCCACCACTTGGCCACACCATCATCCACCCCCTGCCACCCCATCATCCACCACGGGCCAACATCATCCATACCTGGCCACACCATCATCCACCACCTGGCCACACCATCATCCACCACTTGGCCACACCATCCACACTATTGTCAGACAGACGAGGCAGTGTGTGCCAACCACATACTGAACAACGTGCGCACCACAGTTCGATTAATCAGGAACTGACTGGAATAAATAATCAAGCTTCCTTTTGAAGAGTCCAGACATTGCTGGAACCATTACTTGTGCAGGGAGGGAGTACTGAAGGATTTGGTCACTTATTTTTGAGTTTTTCCTAGTCCACCATCGCCACCATGATTTCCCCAAAAGGTATAACCCTCTTTTTTTTTTCATAGGGAAAAAATTTCAGTCTGCAGGTTTGGGGTTTAGTCCCTCCAGAAAAATTCTAGGTAGATTATCAGTGCCCTTTCTCCCTTTTTTCCGGGAAAGGGGACACTTCAAAAATACCAGTAGTTCAAATTTTTGAATATATTTTAGGGACCCAGTTAAGATTCTTTTAGTTCTCCAGCTTTTTAAAATTTTTCTTCAGTCTTAAAGATGACCTTTTATAACAAACTGTCCGGAAATGGTATAAAAAACCGAAAAGATAAAAAATTAGCCCCCTTGTGAAACACTGGTATCTTTATTTAGACTTTCGCAATCCAGTGGCTTTATAAATACAAACAAGGACGTAATTGGGAAAAGACGAAGATCTAATACAAAGAGGGGAATCATCCCTCACCTTGGAGTTGGGTGAAAAACACCGTAGTTGTCCTGTGCCCAGAATCTTCACGAGTGGGTGTTCCTCACACAACTCCAAAGCTGGGGGACTGATTACCTCATCTTTTTTGTATTAATCTTCGTCTTCCAATTACCCCTTTGAATTTGTATTGATAAAGCCACTGATAGCGAAACCTAAAATAAAATACCTGTTGCACAAGTTCAATTTTTTCAGTATATTCCATCTAAGAAGAAAGGACTTGAAGAAAATCACTTTGCCTTGATCAATTTTGATTTTACACCTTTTCAGAAAAAATAATTGTGACGTTTATTAAATCTTTATAGACCAACACATTTTTCCCCATTTTTTGGACGTTGAGCTATGTTGGGACTTTTAATGAGTGTGGATGACTCTGGTGTCCAATTCATTCTCCAAAGAAATAAAGGGCACAGAGCAGGGGGACGAGGCCTTTTTCTTGACTCCTTTGCCAAAATGTTTTTATACCAAATTTACTGAGCTGAAGTTTTAGATTTTAACCGTCGAGCCAGCGAGGTAAGATTTATCCGCTAAATGTGGCTGGGGGCCGGATAGAGATATTATCCGCTATAATTTTGACTGGGGGGGCCGGGATAGAGATATTATCTCGTTTAAAAAGTTGGCTGGGGGGTCAGACATATTTAAGTACCTGGTTAAAAAGAAAAAGTGAGAGGAAATATTAAGAAGTTTAATTTTTACCATGTCCCCTTTTTTTGCACCTGTACAGGCGGGTCTCTGGCCACACGTTTTAAGGTATAAGTGCAGACTCTCCATTAGCATTCAACACTCTCAAAAATACTAAATCCACAACTAAACAGTAAAATTCAGGGGGAATCACCTTTACAGTTTTCAATCACTTCAAGAATCCAAACTCAGCATAACCAATTAGATTTAAAACATCTAATAATTTTTTTAAAGTCACTGACGCTGCTGACAAAACTTAGCCTTTTTTAACAGAGTTTCATGAGAGCACCGATGGTGCCACCATATTTTCGAGACTCAACTCTTCCCCCCTTCCCTTTAACATTTTTTTTACACCCACTGATTTCTGAGCTTTTTGGTTGGTATTGATTGTCCTCTACCCCGAAGGGGTTTTCAAAATAGTTGCCTCCCTGCTGGGTATTGGGGCTGCAGTCTTCGGGGGTTGGGGGCTGACCATGGCTGGGGTTGGGCGACCATGGCTGGGTTTTGGGCTGACCAGGGCTGGGTTTTGGGCTGACCAGGGGCTGGTGTTGGGCTGACCATGGATGGTGATGGCGACCAGGGCGGGGGTGTTGGGCTGACCATGGCGGTGTTGGGCGACCAGTGGCTGGGTGTTGGGCTGACCAGTGGCTGGGTGTTGGGCTGACCAGGGCGGGGTTTGGCTGACCAATGGCGGGGTTTTTGGGCTGACCAGTGGTGGTTTGGGCTGACCAGTGGTGGTGTTGGGCGACCAGGCTGGGTGTTGGGCTGACCAATGGGGGTTTTTTTGGGGCTGACCAAGGCGGGTTTTGGGGCTGCCCAGTGACTCGGTTTGGAATACCATGACGGGGTTTTGGGGCTGACCATGGCTGGGGGTTGGGCTGACCATGGCTGGGTGCTGGCTCCATATTTGGGGGTTGGGCTGACCAGTGGCTGGGTGCGGGGCTGCCAGTGGCTGGGTTTGGGCGACCGTGGCTGGGTGCTGGGCTGACCAGTGACGGGGTTTTGGGGCTGACCATGGCTGGGTGCGGGGCTGACCAGTGGCTGGGGTGCTGGCTGACCAGTGGTGGGTCTGGGGGACCGGGCGGGTGCGGGCGCCCAGTCGGGGTGCTGGCTGCCAGGGGCTGGTTCGGGCCCCCATGCTGGTGCGGGCTACCTGGCGGGGTTTGGGCTACCAGGGGCGGGGTGTTGGGTGACCAGTGGCTGGGTTGGCTGACCAGTGCTGGGTGGGGGCTGACCATGGCGGGTGTTGGGCTGACCAGTGGCGGGGTGCGGCTACCGTGACTGGGTTTGGGCTGACCATGGCTGGGCTGGGCTGACCATGCGGTGCGGGCTGACCATGCGGGTGCTGGGCTGACCAGGCTGGTGCTGGGTGACCAGGGGGCTGGGTGCGGGGCTGACCTGGCTGGTGCTGGGCTGACCAGGGCTGGTGTTGGCTGACCATGGCTGGGTGCTGGCTGACCAGTGACGGGGGTTTTGGGGCTGCCAGTGGCTGGGTGCTCGGTGACCAGGGGCTGGGTCTGGCTGACCAGGGGCGGGTGCTGGGCTGACCAGGGGCTGGGTGCTGGCTGACCTGGCTGGTGCGGGGGCTGACCGGGGCGGGTGTTGGGGCACCATGGCTGGGTGTGGGCTGACCAGGGGCTGGGTGTGGGGCTGACCATGGCTGGGGGGGTTGGGCTGACCAGTGGCGGGGTTTGGGGCTGACCAGTGGCGGGGTCGGGCTGACCAGTGGCTGGGTGCGGCTGACCAGGGCTGGGTGGTCTGACCAGTGGCTGGGTGGGGGGGCTGCCCATGGCTGGGTGCTGGGCTGACCAGGGCTGGTGCTGGGCTGACCTGGCGGGTCGGGGCTACCAGGTTGGCGGTTTTGGGGCTGACCAGTGCGGGGGTGCTGGGCTGACCATGGGGGGGTGCTGGCTCCCAAAGGGCTGGTGGGGGCTACCATGGCTGGGTGCGGCTGACCAGGGGGCGGGGTGTTGGGCTGACCAGGGGCGGGGGTGCGGGCTGACCAGTGGCTGGGTTTTGGGGCTGACCATGGCTGGGTGCGGGCGACCAGGGCTGGGTGCGGGGCTGACCATGGTGGGTGTTGGGCTGACCATGGCGGGTGGGGGCTGACCATTGGCTGGGTGGTGGGCTGACCAGGGGCTGGGTGGGGGCGCCCAGGGGCGGGGTGGTGGGCTGACCAGTCTGGGTGTGGGCGACCAGTGGCTGGGTGGGGGCTGACCATGGCCTGGGTGTTGGCTGACCAGTGGCGGGTGCGGGCTACCAGTGACGGGGTGGTGGGCTGACCAGTGGTGGGGGTGGGCTGACCAGTGGCGGGGTGGTGGGCTGACCATGGCGGGGTGGTGGCTGACCAGGGGCGGGGTGGTGGGCTGACCAGTGGCTGGGTGGGGGGGCTGACCAGTGGCTGGGTGGTGGGCTGACCAGTGCTGGGTGCGGGCTGACCAGGGGCTGGGTGGGGGCTGACCAGGGGCTGGGTGGTGGGCTGACCGTGCGGGTGGGGGGGCTGACCAGTGGCTGGGTGCGGGGCTGACCATGGCTGGGTGGGGGCTGACCAGGGGGCGGGGTGTGGGCTGACCAGTGGCTGGGGGGGGGCGACCAGTCTGGGTGGGGGCTGACCAGGGGGCTGGTGCTGGGCTGACCGGGCGGGGTGTTGGGCTGACCAGGGGCGGGGTGGGGGGCTACCATGGGGGGTGGTGGGCTACCAGGGCGGGGGGGGGTTTACCAGTGGCGGGGTGGTGGGCTGACCATGGCTGGGGTGGCTGACCATGGCGGGGTGTTGGGCTGACCGGGGCGGGGGTGCTGGGCTGACCAGTGACGGTGGTGGGCGACCATGGCGGGGGTGGGGCTGACCAGTGGCGGGGGTGGTGGGCTACCATGGCGGGGTGGTGGGCTGACCAGTGCTGGGTGGTGGCTGACCAGTGGCTGGTGGGGCTGACCAGTGGCTGGGGGGTGGCTGACCAGGGGCTGGGGGGGGGGCTGACCAGGGGCTGGGTGTTGGGTCCCGTGGCTGGGGCGGGGCGACCAGTACTGGGTTGGGCTGACCAGGGGCGGGGTGGGGCTGACCGTGGCTGGGTGGGGGGGCTGACCAGGGCGGGGGGTGGGGGCTGCCAGGGCTGGGGGGTGGCTGACCAGTGCGGGGGTGCTGGGCTGCCCTTTTGGCTGGTGGTGGGCTGACCAGTGGCGGGGGCTGGGCTGACCGGGCGGGTGTTGGGCTGACCAGGGGCTGGGTGCGGGGCTGACCATGGCCCTTGAAGGCTTTACTTCTAAATAACGGGTCATCGAACAAAGACAAAAAAAAAAGGATTCTAAAGAAGACTACGGGCCCCATGCGGGATCCAACTCACACCTACCCACCCCCACCAGCTTTTATCTACCCACTTTTAAAACAATTTTCTGGGGAATTTGTTTACCATCCAAAACCTATTATAAAAACAGGGCTTTCCTATATCTTTTTTGAATCTAAATTTTTTCCCCAAATTTTAACCATTGCTGAAGTCATGTCTTTGGGCAGAATTTTTTGCACATTATTAACATTCCCCCTTTTTTCTCCCTTTTCCATTAATACACCCCCAAACATATTTCCCCCCCCCCTGATTTTCGCCTTTCTAAGAATCGTTCAGGGGCCCCCAGTCATCCTCGTAGGAAAGATTTCTGATACATGGGGTCAACTTGTCACCTCCTTTTCCCCCGTGCATTTAATAGGTTCGTAATACGGTGACCAAAACGTGCGGGATAATCTGAATAGGCCAACCAAGGATATATAGCTTGAAAAATAACATGAGGATTCCTATTAGTTTTCTTTTTTGATTTGAAGCCAAGAAT
The DNA here is from genome assembly GCF_026875155.1 of Cherax quadricarinatus. Classification (NCBI taxonomy): domain Eukaryota; kingdom Metazoa; phylum Arthropoda; class Malacostraca; order Decapoda; family Parastacidae; genus Cherax; species Cherax quadricarinatus. The sequence goes on along the minus strand of NC_069435.1, from coordinate 3,131,356 downwards.
TCTATTCGCTTTATTGCGAAAAATTGCGCACTGTTGCTTGGCTTTACATACTGCTAACCAACTTTCAAAACTTTTTTTTCGCAACCCAAATAGTAAAGATCAAAAATTATTTATTTTTTAAATGTCTGGGTTTTTTACCTTTCATACGCAAAAACTTTGCATTTTTTCTATGTTAAACTGCTCCCCCCTTCCCGACCAAAACAGTTTATTCAAACTTCCTGGAGCTCTAATGTCCCGCCAGAATAATTTTTACGGGCCCATTTTTTAGTCATCGGCATCGGGTTATGTCTTTATTTTACCCTTCTCTAATCGTTTATGTAAATTAGAACAAAAGGGCCCAACCTACCCCTGGGGAAAACCAATTTTAACGCTTCCCCACTCTCTTTCTCCCCTTTATGCAAAATCCTATTGCCTGTCAGCCATGCCTTTTTCCAAGAAAAAATTTCTCCTATTCCGTGTGACTCTCCTCTCCTCAATAGTCTCCGATGTGGGATTTCAAAAACCCTTACTGAAGTCCATATATACAATACATATTCATTCCATGACTACCTCCGAAATACCTTTTGAAAAAATTAGTAATTTTTTAAGCCAGGAAAGCCCCTCTTTTAAAACCTCCTGAAATTCATTAATCAGTTTAACCACTTAACAACGTGAGTTTTTAAAAAAGAATCGCCTGCAAAAATTTCCTCCATCTGAAAAGAGGTGATTTCAATACCCAGACAAGTATATTTTGAGAGGGTAATAAAACCCAAGGTCACCCCCAGGTGTGGCAAATTCCCTTTCGCCTGGCTCTCCGAAAACCCAAAAGTGTAAGAACTCTCACTACTGAAAGACGCACTGACCACAAGTTCAAGCGTTGGGTACTTAGGAACGCCTCGCAAAATAGCCATCAAACCCCCCCTTTCCCCCCTTTTTAACCTCGCCTAGTCAAAAAGCCCCCTCCCCTCCACCCCCAACCCCCTCCCCGGGGCCGGGCCCAAACTATCTTCACAACCCCTTCCCCCGGGAAGCCACCCCCACCCCCCTGAACCCCCATTCAAAACCCCCATCCCTCCCCCCCCCCGTGAACCCCCATTCAACAACCCCCATCCCTCCACCACCCGGAACCCCCATTTAACACCCCCACCCTCCACCACCCGTGAACCCCCATTCAACCCCCCCCATCCCTCCACCACCCGTAACCCCCATTCAAAACACCCCCTCCCTCCCCCACCCGTGAACCCCATTCAAACCCCCATCCCCCACCACCCGGAACCCCCATTCAACACCCCCATCCCTCCACCACCCGTGAACCCCCATTCAACCCCCCCCTCCCTCCACCCCCGTGAACCCCCCCTTCAACACCCCCCATCCCCCCACCACCCCTAACCCCCAACAAAACCCCATCCCCCCACCCCCCTGAGCCCCCATTTAACACCCCCCCTCCCTCCACCACCCGTGAACCCCCCCCTTAACACCCCCCATCCCTCCACCACCCGTGAACCCCCATTCAACACCCCCATCCCTCCCCCACCCGTGAACCCCCATTCAACATCCCCATCCCTCCACCATGTCCCCACGCCAGTCCCCTCCTACCCCAATCGTCTGTTAATCCACCTAGCCACTCTCCCGTCTTCCCCACTCACCGCTATCAAACCCAGGCCACTTTTTTAAGAGGGCTTATCTTCATTACTTTATATTGTCGACAGTTTACAGCAGAGGCTCCATAACTCAGCGATAACTAAAATATTTATCAAACCTCATTTTATCATATCACTTTCAGAGGCAGTAACTCAGTCGTAGGTTGTAGCAGTGACATGCTACACCAGCAAGCAGCATGATCTACTCACATCTGCCCCCCAAGGGAAATTCCTTTATGTTTGGGGGGCTCTTGATTTTGGGGAAATTTGATCTTGCCCAGTTCCCCGAATTTAAACCCCGAATGCCTTCCACATCCCCCCCCCCCAGGGGGCTGTATAACCTCCGGGTTTAGCGCTTCCCCCCCTTTATTATAATAATAAAAATACGTCACATCTAAAGCACAGGAACCAAGCAGTGCATGTATTGCAGTGTATGCTTACTGCAACAAAAGGAAAATTGAATCGCTTTGATATGGTTTTTTTAAAAAAAATTTTTGAGATATTTCAGTATATTATAACGTCAGAGGTGGACCCGGGGAGCGTGACACCGCCACTACATGCACAGGGAAGTGTGCCTGAGGCGCACTTCACCGTTTTCGGCATCACATTTGCATTGAGCTGCTGAATGTTAGTGAAGCCGACAGTCTAATGCTAGTGAGGGCGTACTAATTCACCTAATTTTTGTTTTCAGGAATCGAGTAATAGCTCCTGGCCCCCCCCCTTCACTTGTGGCTGGGTAGGTCCACCAACCTTGCCCATCAGTTTATCGACCTCTCCTTAAAGCTTTATGGGTCCTGCCTACACACCCCAGGCTATTTCCCAAATTTCCACAACCATGACTGAAGAAAACTTCCTAACTCCCTGTGACTCATCTTCTCTGAACTTCAACTTTCAAAATTTTGACCTCTTGTTTCTGTGTCCCCCTCTAAACACCCGTCCCTTCACACCTTGCAATACCAAAACCTCCAGGTAAAATCCGGTAACCTCCAGGTAAACCCCCTCATGACTTTATATGCGTTATCATGTTTCCCCCCCTCCCCCCTTTCCCAATGTTGTCAGGTCGAATTCCCTTAACATCCTCGAGGGCATGCGCCTTAGCTCTGGACATTCTTGGTGCAAATCATTACATTTTCTCAATTTCCTTAAGTGTTTTGGTAGGTTGGGTTCCAAACTGGAGCACAAACCCAATATGGGCGTGACGTACCGGTGATAGAGTCTTGAAAATCCTTAAACCCAGTTCGGAAACTGTTCTTAGGTTTCCAGGGGCCCATATTCAGCAGCATTTTGGTTTATGGTCCTCAGGGGAAGCTCTATTATACTCACCCCAAGATCCTTTTTCCTGAGTGAGGTTTGCAGTCTTTATCCCCCCTGTCTGGGGTCTTCTTTGCCCTTCCCCAGTCTTCATGACTTTGCACTTGGTGGGGTTAAACTCCAAGAGCCAGTTGCTGGACCAGGCTTGCAGCCTGTCCATATCTCTTTGTAGTTCTGCCTGAGCCTCATCCGACTGAATTCTCCTCAATAGCTTCACATCGTCTGCAAACAGGAACATTTCTGAATCTATCCCTTCTGTCATGACATTCACATATACCAGAAACAGCACAGGTCCTAGGACTGACTCCTGTGGGACCTCGCACTTCACAGGCGCCCATCCTGACACCTCGTCACGTACTATGACTCGTTGTTGCCTTCCTGCCAGGTATTCATTGATCCATTGCAGTGCCTTTCCTGTTATACCTGCCTGGTCCTCTAGCTTTTGAACTAATCTCTTGTGTGGAACGTCTCGAAAGCCTTCTTGCAGTCCAAGAAAATGCAGTCTACTCACCAGTAGGTTTGTGACACAGGATTTCCCTTCCATGAAGCCGTGATGGTTGTGTATTAGCTCATTCTTTTCTAGGTTCTCCACCACTCTCCTCCTGATAATCTTCTCAGTGACTTTGCATACTATACGTATCAGTGACACTGGTTTATAATTTAGTGCTGCGTGTCTGTCTCCTTTTCTAAAAATTGGGACTACATTTGCTGTCTTCCACACCTCAGGTAGTCGCACTGTATCGATAGATGTGTTAGTGGTACACATAGCACCTCTGCTCCCTCTCTCAGGACCCATGAGAGATGTGCAGTTCCACCGCCTTTGAGGTATCTAGTTCACTTAGCAGCCTCTTCACCTCCTCGGTTGTCTGTAATGAATGTTAGTGAGGTCACACTAGTCTCTAATAAATGTTAGTGAAGCACTACAAGTTTACCTTCGATATACCCTTGATGAATCCCAAGAGTTGGGCCAGGCTCTTTGAATAGAAAAACATAACCCTAATACCACTGGACTCTGAAAAAGCAATTAACGACATGCCCATGCACTCTGCCTCAGGCCTAGACTCGTGGAACTCCGTGTTCATCAAGAATTGCAAGAAATCCCTTTCACGTGCCTTGAATATTCTATGGAGAGGGAGCCTAGACACAGGGGTTATCCTACAGTCACTAAAAACAACGGATATAGTCCCACTCCACAAAAGTGGCAGTAAAGCAATAGCAAAGAATTATAGACTGATAGCACTGACGTTCAACATAATAAAAATCTTTGAAAGGGTTCTAAGAAGCAAGATCGCCAACCACTTGGATACTAAACAATTACACAACCCACCTCACTAACCACAGTTACTATAATATGACACACATACACATACATACTGAACAATTCTCAGCATAACCTAAACCTTCTTCAAGGTTATTATTATTATTATTATTATTATTATTATTATTATTATTATTATTATTATATTAATGAAAGTGCGCTAACTCCTAAATTTCCATACAGCACTTAAGGACTGTGAATTAATCAGGTGTGATCCAGAAAAGGAGAGAGTAGTTTAAATTACTTGGATAAAGAGTTCACCCCCTGACAGGATTCTCTTCGGGGGGACCGTCACAAGTTCTTGGAGTTTGACTTGAAATTTTACCTAGAGACAGTATCGGGGGTCAACACCCCCTCGGCCGGTCCCAGACCAAGCCTACTTGTGGATGTCCTGATCAACTAGGATGTTAGTGTTAGCCGCAAGCAATCCAACGTGCTCACCGCAGCTGAGCTGATCAGGATCTAGATTGACGAACTTATAAACCTCCCTCATAAAGAGTTAGGGGTCTCCTGATGGTCCCCCTCATGTAAGAAAGAAGGGTTTACCTGAAGTTTACCTGGAGTCACTTCTGGAGGTCACCGCCCCTGCAGCCTAGTACCAGACCAGGCCTAGTTGCTGGCCTGATCGATCAAACTCTTAGTATTTAACAAAAAAAAGGCACAATACCGTGACTGGAACGATACACAAATAGCCCGCACATAAAAGAGAGAAGCTTACGACGACGTTTCGGTCCAAATCGGACCGAAACGTCGTCGTAAGCTTCTCTCTTTTATGTGCGGGTTATTTGTGTATCTTAGTATTTGGATTAATCTCTCGAGTTCCCTCTTGAAGACAGCTAAGGGTTTGAAGGTAATATCTCATGAATGAAGGGAGAGTGTCGAGTCGTGGTCCCTTAGCACTTGAGTTCTTTCTCGTTATAATTATTTCTTTCTTTTTATCTGAGGTGTCCTGCACCGTCTACCAAGCCTCTTGTGATCTTAAGCAATTTCTGTGTATGTTTTGGACTAACTCCTCTAGTAGCTCCCAGGTGTATATTAAGACGCATCTTTCTAGGCTACGTTTTAGTACAATTCTAGGAACTTCAAGCACTCTTACTAATGTGTGTTAGGTAAGACACATATGCAACAGTTAGGTATCTTTATTATGAAACGTTTCGCCTACACAGTAGGCTTCTTCAGTCAAGTACAGAAAAGTTGATAGAAGCAGAAGATACTTGAAGACGATGTAATCAGTAAAAATCCCCGATTTTCGCTCTGCCGATTATAATGGACTTAGGGAACATCTGTCTAATCTTGATTGGGGTTATCTAGCTAATGATTTTATTGACGATAATCATACTTATGAATATGAAGGGATCTGCTTTTATGATTGTTTTCTTAATAATGTACACAGTGCCCAGAGTATATACATTCCCCAGAGAGAAATTAGGTCTAATAATAACGATCCCAAATGGGTTAACAGGAGGTTAAAGCATCTATTAGGGGAGAAAAGGGAAATTTATAGGCGCATCAGAAGAGGGGGAGGTTAACCTTACTGACAATATGTTCAGCTTAAAAGAGAAGAAAAAAAAAAGACGATTAGAAAGGCTAAACGTGACTATGAAATTAGAGTCGCTAATGAATCAAAGACTAATCCAAAGGGGTTCTTTAAAGTGTAAGGACAAGGTAAAGGGAAAAAGTAGGACCTCTGAAATCTGGGAATGGACAGCTGACGGATAATGAACTGGAAATGTGTTCCTTATTTAATGACTATTTTTGTCAGTTTTTACACAGGAAGATGTAAATGAGATTCCAGTAATTAACAATTTAAATTTAGTTCCTGATGAATTTAAGTTAACTAATATTACTGTCACGAGGGACATGGTTATTAAACAGATAGACAAACTGAAAAAAATAAGTCCCCTGGGCCCGATGAGTTGTTTTCAAGGGTACTTAAGGAATGCAAGATGGAGCTTAGTCAGCCATTAACGAGTGTATTCAATGCGTCCCCTCCTTACCAGTGTTGTGCCAGAGATGTGGAAGATGGCCAATGTGGTTCCTATATTCAAATCAGGGGATAAGTCCACTCCTTCAAATTTCCGTCCCCAAAAAGCCTGACATCTATATGGGCAAGTTATTTGAATCAATTATAGCTGACATTATCAGAAGTCTCCTTGAAGAGCATAACTTGATAAATGAATCTCAGCATGGATTCACGAGAGGTCGTTCCTGCCTGACAAACTTTTCTGGGCGTTCTTCAATAGAACATTTGAGGCGGTTGACAGTGATAAGGAATATGATATTGTTTATTTGGATTTTAGTAAAGCCTTCGACAGAGTACCCACAAGAGCTCTTAAGGAAAAATGGCAGCTCATGGTATAGGAGGTAAAGTTCTAGCATGGATTGAGGCATGGCTTACCAATAGAAAGCAGAGAGTTACCATTAATGGAGTGAAATCTGAATGGGGATTAGTCACTAGTGGCGTTCCACAAGGATCAGTTTTAGGCCCTCTCTTGTTCATAATTTACATTAATGACCTTGATGAAGGATTACTAGTGACATGAGTAAGTTTGCTGATGATACAAAGATAGGCCGTATAATTCACTCTGAGGAGGATATCAATGAACTCCAGGACGATTTGAACAAATTAATGTCTTGGTCTGAGAAATGGCAGATGAAGTTTAATGTGGATAAGTGTAAGGTACTTGCCCTTGGTAATGAAAATAAACCCTCGAAGCTATAATCTAGGTGAAGTAGAGCTTGGTCATACAGAATGTGAAAAAGACTTGGGATCATGGTAAGCAGAAATCTAAAGCCAAGACAGCAGTGCCTCAGTGTGCGCAACAAGGCCAACAGATTACTTGGATTTTATCTCAAGAAGTATAAGTAACAGAAGTCCAAAAGTTATATTTACGCTCTATACATCACTAGTGAGGCCTCATTTAGATTATGCTGCTCAGTTTTGGTCCCCTTACTACAGGATGGACATAGACTCATTAGAGAACATACAGAGAAGAATGACTAAAATGATTTACTGTGTAAGGAACCTCCCGTATGAAGATAGACTTAAAGCCTTAAATCTCACTCTCTGGAGAGGCGTAGAATGAGGGAGATATCATTGAAGTGTATAAGTGGATGACGGGCATAAACAAGGGAGACATTAATAAAGTACTGAGGGTGTCGAACCAGGTAAGAACCAGGAATAATGGATTTAAGTTGGATAAATTTAGATTTAGAAAGGACATAGGTAAGTACTGGTTTTCTAACAGAGTTGTAGATGCGTGGAACAGTCTTCCCAGTGGGGTGATAGAGGCTAGGACCTTGGGTAGCTTTAAGAAGAGACTGGACAAATATATGAGTGGGAGGGGCTGGGTTTGATTGGTGTTGGGGGGTGCGGGAGTTGTTTCTTGAGTAGCTTTAGGTAGAGATCGTTTTGATAAGGACCTGCCTCGTATGGGCCAGTAGGCCTTCTGCAGTGTTCCTACATTCTTATGTTCTTATGTTCTTAAAGTTTTGAGGTGGTCAGTCCCTCAGTCTGGAGAAGAGCATTGTTCCATAGTATGAAACAATATGGAGATGAAGTGACAGAATGGAGCTTTTTATAGCGCCACTTACTAATTTAAATGCTTGATGGAGTTTATAAAAGCTGTAAAGGTTCTTTATATGTTCTCCAGCTCAGCAATTTCGCCTGTCTTGAAGGGAGCCGTTAGTACCCATCAATATTCCAGCCTAGAGAGAATTACCTGGAGATTATCATCATTAGCTTGAAATCTCTTGTTTTGAAGATTCCTGCTATCCAACCTATCATTTTTCCTTCAGTTGCTATAACACTGTTGGGCTCCTTGACCGTGAGATCTCCCTGCATTATCACTCCCAGGTCCTTCACATTTAACTTACGTTCAATTGAGTGGTTTGAGTTTGTGTTGTACTCTGATCCCATTTTTATTTCCTCCATTCTTCCGTGAGGAAGTGAAGAAATTTGTCATCATCGAACAACATATTGTTGTCAGTGCTCCACTGGAAGACTTGGTTTATATTAGCCTGGAGGCCACTTTCATTCAGATTTTAGTATCGTCTACAAAGGATGATACAGTGCTATGAGTTATGATCCGATCTGTGTCAGATACGAGAATGAGAAAGACAAGTGGGGCTAGTACAGCGTCCTGGGGGACAGAATATTTCCTTCTAGCAGCTCCTGATTTCACTCTGTTTAGTATTACTCTGGGTTCTGTTTGTTAGAAAGTTAAATATTGTCTATCTTCCCGGTTATTCTTCTTGCACGCATTTTGTATGCAAATGCGTGCAGTTACCAGGTGGTTGCACTTAGCATAGGCATATGCAAAATCGGTAAATATTATATCTCCATTTAGCTTGTATCCAGTGCTTTTCATGAACGTTTTCTTAGGGATCCAGCAATTGCGAAAGGCAGGAGCGCCGTTCTAAACCCCATTTTGATGGGTTGGAAAAATGCCGTGATTCTATGAAAATGGTAATTTTGTTCTTAAAAACCCTTTCAAGATTTATAATATTGGATTTTTCGGGCTACGGTTTTATAATAAAATATATAATTTTTTATTATTATTATAAATTATATATTATATATATATAAATATAATATATATATATAGGGTTTTAAAAAGACCGAAAGCAAACACTATAACTATTTTTTAGAAAACTTTCGGCCCGGGGACCTTGATCATTTTAAACGTACAGAACGAACGAACAAACGAAATTTCAGGAAAGATCCCAAAGGGAAAGAGCGGGGAAAACGGGCAGACGAAAAATATGCTGGAGAGGAGTGTTCTTAGTCTTGAAATAGAGCCGGGGCTTAACCCAGCGCGAAGGCGTCGGGGGACAGATATTGAAAAGAGAAATTTCCCGGGTTCTTCTGTTGGGACTCCGGGTGGGGTGACTGGGAGTAAGGGACTTGCGACCTTTAGAGCACAGAGGAGTGGAACTGAGTCAGTTTTAAACCCCAAAAAAGTAAGGCGAACGGGGTCAGAGAAGGGTCCTGTCTTAGAAGGTACCTTCAGCGGACCCAAAGGGTTTTATTTGTAAGTAGGGTTGGAGCGGTCATGAAGGATAGAAAAGGTTTTTGTTTTGGGTTTTGGGGGGTCTGCAAATGTCTTGTAAAGGGAGAGAGGTCCAGTAGTCGTCGTGTCTAAAGTTTTTTTTATCTGTCTGTCCTGAGCCTCTTCCAGTACAGATTCAGTGCAGGATGTCAACTGGCATGGGAGATCGCTTGTGGCGAAGTCCCCCCATCTGACATCAAGCCCCCCAGCCAGGCCTTGTTCTGGACACCTGCGCTTAAAGAAATTTTGTTTTTGCTGCAAGAGAGGGGGCTAGGGAGAGAAATTTTATCAGAGGACGTATTGGGGATTTGTAGAGGTGAGTTTGGTCTTGAGAGGCATGTTTCAGCTTGTGAGGCCCGCAAGGGTTTATAGCTATTGCATCCCTTTGGTAAATGTGTCCGTGAAAACGAAAAAGGTAGTCAAGTTTAAAGCAAGGCAGTACAATTGTGTGTAGGGAAGAAGTGGGGTGCAGCTTTTTCTGAGTTCGACGGGTAAGGGAGGTCACGTTTCCGTATTTAAAAATCGAAATGCTGGTTTTTTGCTGCATTGGTTTTGATCCTCCATTTTTTTTCCCCAGGGGCTTTTCCTGTCAACCTCATTTTGTTTTTGTTTTGTATGTATCTTTTGGCATGAGTGTAAGTTGTGAAATGGTCTGCATGGCTAGTGGAGGGGAGTTGTTGGTAAAGGTGTTGGATGTCGTTAGTGTAAAAAATTAGAGGGTGGGGAAAAAGGACAGTCCCGGGGGTTTCTCCGCATTTGTGTAAGTAGTCAGAGAAACAGCCTTGGAATTTGATTCTCATGGTACGGCCGTCTGGAATTTGCAGGGGGTTTTACGAGTTTGAGGGGCAGGTGAAGTTAGTGCAGAGTTTGTACTTGACCCCTGTGCCACACAGTGTCAAAAGCTTTTTCAACGTCTTTGAACCGGGGCTGTCCTGTTTTTGTTTTGTGTTTATGTGGTGTTTGAGAATGATTTTTAATGGCACCCTGTGTGGGACTGTGTGTTCTGAAGCCAAACTGGCCATCTGAAAGTAGAAAATTTAGTTCCGGGTATCTGCGAAGGCGTGTTAAGAGTTTTTCAAAGAGTTTTCTAAAGTTTCGAGGAGGCTGTGGGGCGATATTTTTCTAGGGTCAGAGTGGTCTTTTTTGGGGTTTTAAAAGGAGGTAGCGTAGCAGCTTTAAAGAGGGAAGGGAAGTACCGAGGAAAGGGGGAAGGTGGGGGGGTTGTGTAGGCAGTAATGATAGAGTCGGGAAAGGGTGTTTCAGGAAAATTGGGTTTGGCCAGAGGCCCAGGACCCTTTGGAGGAAGGTTTTTGAGGCATTTTTAATGTCGGGTTTTTGGTGAAGGGTGTCGATTTTCTTGGAGGGGGTAAGAGTGTCTAATTATGTGGCTTCTGGTGTTGTTTCTTGTGTGTGTGCAGTGTTCCAGTTTTCTATGTTCTAATGTGTTGGAAAAAACGTTAGGGTGGGGTGGGTGGGGGGAAAGATGTTCTCCAGATTTGTTTGAAGTTTTGGTAGCGCCTGTGGTCTGAGATGTGTGTGTTGTTGTGGGTGGAGTTTTTGAATTTTTTGGTGGGAGTAGTGGCCTCTGTTTTTTTTGAAAAATTTTCCAGAAGTTTTTGTGTTTTTAACACGCTGCCTGTCCGTTGTTGTATTAGTCGGCCCGTGATTGTTGTGGTCTTGGTTGGCGTGTAAAATTTTGTTTCTAAAGGAAAGGAGATTAATCGGACTTGATTAAATCTATGTGGGGTTGTAGGGGAAAGCGGTTGTGGTAGCAGATAATTAGTCTTCTTGTTCTGGTGAGGGTTTAAAGGAATAACGGTGGGGGTGATTTTTCTTTGGGTATTCGATGTTGGTGCTTGTGAAATGGTTCCGGGATAGACAAGTTGAGTACGTGTCAGAGTGGTTTTGTTGTTGTAGTCATAGGTGAGGTTAATATTGTCTTGTTTTTGTTTGAAAAGCACCCCAGTCGCGTTCTTGTAGGAGAATGAAGGGGGGGTTGGAATAGGTGGGGGTTGGGGGAGATGTTAAGATGATGGGATGTGATCAAGCCTGAAAAAGGGCCAGGTGAGATGTAATGTTGAAATAGAGAGCTGGCTCGTTTGCCAGAATGATGTCGGGTTTTCCCTTTGGCCCGTGGGGTTGAAAAAGGGTATTGAAGTCGGGCCCAGATAAATTGGGGTTTTTTTAATGGTTTTGAAGTTGAGAATTGGTGATCAAGTTGGTTTTTATGGTGGTGAAAGGGCGTGTTTTGGGCATTCATGTCACTAGTGGGAAAGTTGGTGTTTTTGGTGTAGTTGAAGCTAAGGGAGGTCGTTTTGTTGAGAGTAGTGTTTGGGCGAGTAGGTGGTAAAAAAGAAAAAGGGGGCCAAGGTGGGTGTGTTTTTCTGACCGCAAAACAGTGTTGGGGGGAATAAAAGGGATTGGGGAAATTATTTTTATGTTGGAATTGAAAAGGGATGGAACCCCATCGGGGGATCATAGGGGGACTGTAGTGCGTATAACCAAAATGGGGGTACATTGGGGGGTTTTGAGGCGGTATTTTAGCAAAACAATTCTGGCCCCCTCTGCTTCAAGGAGCTCGGCCCAGTAGGGCTAATTGTAAAGTAAGAACGTATTGAACTGAATCGCCTTAAACGTGTTTTAATGGTTTCGTTTTTGCAAAGTTAATGTGGGGGGAGGAGTTTGGATTAAACCCCGGATAGTGGTCCCTCAGGGATGTGTGTTTGTAGGTGCTACGGACCGTTTTCCGGGGGGGGGAGGAAGAGTGGATCTTTTTTTAGTTTTTTTGGTCTGTCCGTTAGAAGTTGGGGCAGGTTTAGGTTTGAGGGGTTTTTTTGTCGGGAGGAGGTGGAGTTGGGCCTGGATGGGTTTTGGGGTTTTGGGGAGTGGGCAAAGTGGATGAGAGGAAGGGAAGTTGGGGTAAGCTTGAGGAAGGGGAAGTTTGGGAAAAGGGGATAAAGGGGTAAGGAAGTGGGGGGGGGGTGGTCTAGCAGTAGCAGTAGGGGTGTTGGGGGGAGGGTGAAGTAGTGAAGAGGGTAGGGAGGAGGGAAAAGTGGTGGGGGTAGGAAGGGGGGGGGGGGTGGGAAGAAAGGGAGGGGAGTTGTAGGGGCTTGAAGAGAAGAGGAAGGGGGGATAATTAAAGGGGGGGAAGATTGTTTAGCAGGACAAGATTGGTTTAAGGGAAGTGGGTATTGTTTGGTAAGCTTGTGAGATTCCCATCGAGAGTGGGACATGCAATTGACAGTTATTTTTGTAGTCGTGGGGGTGTAGAAGGAGAAGTGCTTGTAGTCTGCGGTTGGTTTTTTGATGTGTGTAGTGTAGAAGAGGTAGACCAATGCGTGGGGACCCAGGCATTGGGTGTAGGGGGGGGGGTGGAAGGGGGGAGGGAGGAAAGGAAGGGGAGGGAGGGCGGGGAAAGGGGGTTGGGTTGGGAGGGGGTTTTGGGGTTTGCTCTGAGGGGGAGAGAATGGTTTCTAGAAGGGCGGGGAATTTGAATGCAGTGTGTGCCCCGCCGCGTTAGAACATTTAAGGGGGGAGGTTGAAAGTTTTTCCCAGAAGGGGCCCCAGTTGCTGAACTTGGGAGCAACTTGTGTAGATGTCATGTGTTTTTGTGTGGCCGTTTGTAGCATTTAAAAATTTGTGTGATTGGGTGGAAGTTGGAGGGAGAGAGCGTTTGGGGGAAACGGATGGTTTTGGGCAAAGTTTCCCTTGCGAAGAGTGTGAGGCGTCAGAGGAGTAAAACAGGTTTTTGAGAATGGAGGTTTTCTGGTCTGAAAATATCGTAAACGAGACTTGTTTTTAGTACTGATTTTTTTTTTATTAAGTCTTTTTTGCTGTGTCATAGGCGTCAGGAGAGAGTAGTCTAGTTTTTTGCAATGACTGGCTTTTGGCACGGTGTCGGAGTCCAAAAAGGTGAAGCCGCGTTGAGAGTTTTTGTCTGGTATCGTTGAGGTGTACGCTTCGTAGGAATGTTTCAAGAAGGATTTTTAAGCTGAGTTGGTTTTGAAGATTTAAGTTGAGGTGCCCCAGTGATCTGATTTTAAAAAATTTTTCCCGGGACAGATAGGGGATGGGATTAGAAAATTTGGGTTTACGAAAAGGAAATTGGATTTAGTAAAAGCAGAGGCAGGTGTGGGGGGGGGGGGAGATAAAAAGGGGGGTGGGAGGTGGAAGGCACGAAGCATCGTCAAATTTACGAAAAGATGAAATTGAGGTGAAAAACGGAAAAAAAAGTGAGAGTATCGTAGGAAGTCGTGTAAGTAGAACAGTACTTCCTGGCGCAGGCATGAGGAGGTAATGGCTTGATGGAGCATGTTATCCTGAGTGGTGGCGGACTGGCTGTATGGCGTGCACCAACAGGCGAAAAGGGAAATTTAGGCAGCAAGAGGTTCCCGCCCCTCGGTCGGCAACCACCCACGCACCAACCCGATGGTGGAGAGGAAGACAAGGCCGCCCACCACTCAAAGCACTACCAACACGGGGCAACCTCGAGAGAGGGAGACGTCGATGTGCAGGCAACAAAGTCACCCCCCGAGCTAAGTCGCTTGATCGCTTCTCATGAAACGTACAGGGGTAGGAAGACATTATTATAGGGGGAGAGTAGGTGTGACGCACGTGATGAGGAAAGCATAAGAAAAATAAGAAAAGGAGGAACATGTAGAAGGGCCTATGGCCCCGGGGCAGGTCCTTATCAAAAACAACCTCTTCCATGGAGGGGGGTAGACAGAAATCACGTGAATCCCGGTTGTTGGGTGGTGCTGCTTTAAAATCATGTATGCCATGTTTTAAATTTTGTATTTTTCCAGTGTTGCTATGAGTAACATCAACGTTTCCCCCATAAACACATCATCTATCAAAGACCTCCTACGAAAAAGCAGCCCCCCACCTTAACCTTACAGCAGGCGTCTACACATCCCCTGTGGGTTCTGTCCCCAAAAAATATGTGGCGAGACGGCAGAGTTTTGCAGTCCCCCGAAAAGCATCGAAATGCCCCTAACAGAGACGATGTAAGGTACGCTGTTCCTCCACAGAGATCCACGGGGGATTTTTGAAATGGAAAGAGGCACAATCGTTTTCACCCAACCAAAAACCTAAGACGCCCACGGTGCCCAGAGCCTCACAAAAGCAGTCCCCCACCACATAGAACGCAACACTGGAAATACAAAATTTTAAAAAAATTGTCATACATGATACTTAAGCAGACCAACCCAACAAACAGGGGGTCACATGATTTATGTCTACCCCCTCCCCATCATAGGCAGAGGTTTTTTTGAAAGGACCGCCTCGCATGGGCCAGAGGCCTTCACAGTGTTTTCCCCATTCTTATTTTTTATACATTCCTCAGGTACGTGCGTAAACCCCCACCTCCCCCCTATATATAAGTCTTCCCCCTCTGTATGTTAGAAGTGATCAAAAGGGCCCAGGACCGAAACGTTTTTAATAAAATGTTATAGTGTTTTCTTTCGTGTCTTTCTAAACCCAAATTGTCGGATTTATTACCAAGGTTTATTTATATATATATAATATATATATATATATATATATATATAAATTTTTAAAATTTTATAATATTTTATATATTAAAATATATATAAACTGATCTCTGCCCCGAAGGAGACTCGAACCTCAAACCCTTTGGAAAGGTACGCAGTGCTTTCCAATCTACCCCCCCCACTGGACAAAACTTGGCGGTAGCATGCGCTAACGTTTAAACCAAAACATTGTTCAAATCTTAGTAAGGGTGTGCTGCAGGGGGGAGATGAAAAGCTGTAAACTTCTCCCCGAAAGCTGGTGCCTTGGGTCAAAGTTAGCGCTGCTACACGCCGGTTTTGTCCCGGGGGGTAGATTTGGTAAAGCACTGCTCCTTGTCCCAAGGTCGTAGGTTCGGTCTCTTCAGCCAGAGATCCGTTTTTTGTATATTTCGCATGCTCTCGCGAAATTCCCTTGCATTGTTCAAATCTCTAGTAAGGTGATGCTGCAGGGATGAGATGAAAAGCTGTAAGCCCTTCTCCCCGAAAGCTGGGTGCCTTGGATCAACGTGTGCGCATGCTAACCGCCAAGGTATGTCCAGTGTGGGTAGATTGGTAAAACACTGCGTACTTTTTCCTAAGGTTGTAGGGTTCAAGTCTCCCTTTAGCCCAAATCAGTGTTTGGGTTTTTTTTCGCATGCTTCGCGAATTCCTTTCACACACACACACACACCCCACACACACACACAACACAACACCACACACCACACATATAATAATATATTTGTGTGCCGAATAGGCAGAACTTTGGGGCTTGGGGTTAAATAGCAACGCTCACTTGCCTTAAGACAAGTGAAAATTTTTGGGATGCAAAAATTTCGCCCAAAAACATTCTGAACCAAAAAGAAAAAAATTTTTACTGTTTTGTTTTAGTATTAAATTATTGTAAACAAATCAAAATATATTTTGTTGGGGTTTGGCTAAAATAAAATTTTTCTTTTTATAATAAGGGAGGTAAGTTTTCTAAGATTTTTTTGGAGCAAAAATAAAATTTTACATTAAATTTCATGAAAAAAATATATCTTTAAACGTATAAGAGAAAATTTTAGAAAGGACTTAATTTTTTAAAAGAGTTTTTGCTAATTGACCGTTTTACATATTTTGGCACACATATATATAATATAATATTTATATATAATTATTATAATATATATATATAAATATTATTTTAATATATTATATATATATTGTAAAAGCGTTTCTGCCACATTTGTGGGGGGGGCAAATTTCCGTGTTTTTCAAGCTGTGGATACTCCAGTTTTTAGTCTTCTTTTCCTAGAATATTAAGGCTGCATGGGATCAGTCAAAGATTTTTTTCGACGTCAATTGGGGGTTACAGTTATATCAAATTAATAAAGGGGTCTGCCACATTTCATGTCTCTTTTATGGGAATCATTTGGGGCGTCAGTCTTCATGTGATTAATGGCTCATGAACATTGGTTATACGGCTTTAAATTTTCCCCCGTTTCTTTGTTTTTTCAGTATTGTTATCTCTTTAAAACAAAAAGGCGTACCAGATGTTTTTTTGCTTATGACTTTTTTGTCAGTCTCTTCTGGGCTCTCTGCGAGTATTCAGTTTTTAGTTCAACGTTTTCTTATTATTTGGCCAGTGTTACCTTTGTTTTTTTTTCAGAGCGTTTGCTGCCTTGGGGTGAAACCTGTTACTTTTTTCGTTAAGATGAGACGCCTCTCCATAACCAAGCTACATTCTCCATCCTAACGCATGTCCCCGGGCGTATTTGGTACCATTGTCTATCCTATTTTGTAAAAAAGTTTGGTCATTTTTTAGTATATACGATGGTAATGGTTCCACCCCCTCCACCACCCTTTGCCCCAAAAATCATCCACCATTTGGCCCCATCCTCCCACTTGCCCATACTCAACCACCACTTGGCCCCCCATCATCCACCACTTGGCCACACCACATCCACCCCTTTGGGCCCCAAAATCACCACAACTTAGCCCCACCTCAAACCCCCACTTGGCCACACCATTAAACCCCCACTCGGCCACACCATTAACCCCCACTTGCACATCAAGTCCACCACTTGGGCCCACCAAGCCCCCCCACTTTGGCCCCACCAACGTCCCCCACTTTGGGCCCCACCCCTCGTCCACCACTTGGCCACAATTTCATTACCCCCTTGGCCACACCATCACTACCCTTTGGGCCCCACCTCATCTCCCTTGGCCCCAATCACACCACTTGGCCACTCATCATCCGCACTTGGCCACCCCCTCATCCACCCCTTGGCCACACAACCCACAACTTAGCCACACCTCAAACCCCCTTGGCCACACCCTTAAACCCCATCGGCCACACCATTAACCCCCCACTCGGTCACCCATTACCACCATTTGGGTTCTTTCCACCACTTGGGCCCCACCAAGTCCACCACTTTGGGCCCCACCAACGTCCACCCTTGGCCACAAACCTCACCCCCACTTTGGGCCCCACCTCATCCACCACTTGCCCACCCTTTCCCCCTTTTGGCCCCAACCCCCCATCCCCCCTGGCCCCCATCTCCCCCACTGGCCACACTATCACCCATTGGCCACACCTCACCACCCTTGGCCCACCATCATCCACCCCTGGCCACACCATCATCCACCACTTGGCCACACCCTATCCACTTGACCACCCCACCCCATATCCACACACTTAGGCCACACCATCATCCACCACTTGGGAAAACATCATCACCACCCTTTGGCCACACCATCATCCACCACTTAGCCCACCATCATCCACCATTGGCCCACCATCATCCACCACTTGGCCACACCATCATCCACCATTGGCCACACCATCATCCACCACTTGGCCACACCATCATCCCCAATTGGCCACACCATCATCCACCACTTGCCACCCCCATCCACCACTTGGCCACACCATATCCACCACTTGGCCCCAACCATCATCCCCCACTTGGCCACACCATCATCCACCACTGCCACACCTACCACCACTTGGCCACACCATCATCACCACTTGGCCACACCATCATCCACCACTTAGCCCCACCATCATCCACCACTTGGCCACACCATATCCACCACTTGGCCACACCTCATCCACCATTGTCACCACCACTTGGGCCCCATCATCATCCACCACTTGGCCACATCATCATCCACCACTTGGCCACACCATCATCCACCACTTGGCCACACCATCATCCACCACTTGGCCACACCATCATCCACCACTTGGCCACATCATCATCCACCAAAATTTGGCCACATCATCATCCACCACTTGGGCCCCACCACATCCACCACTTGGGGCCCCATCATCCACCACTTGGCCCACCCATCATCCACCCTTGGCCACATCATCATCCACCACTTGGCCACACCATCATCCACCACATGGCCACACCATCATCCACCACTTGGCCACATCATCATCCACCACTTGGCCACATCATCATCCACCACTTGGCCACACCATCATCCACCACTTGGCCACACCATCATCCACCACTTGGCCACACCATCATCCACCACTTGGCCACATCATCATCCACCACTTGGCCACACCATCATCCACCACTTGGCCACACCATCATCCACCACTTGGCCACACCATCATCCACCACTTGGCCACACCATCGCAACAGCTCTCACTCTTCACATCACTACACAACAACACTTTACTCGTGGACAGTGTTTATGTTAGTGTTTGTGTTGTTGCTACAGTGTTTGTGTTGTTGGCTACAGTGTTTGTGTTGTTGCTACAGTGTTTGTGTTGTTGCTACAGTGTTTGTGTTGTTGCTACAGTGTTTGTGTTGTTGCTACAGTGTTTGTGTTGTTGGCTACAGTGTTTGTGTTGTTGGCTACAGTGTTTGTGTTGTTGCTACAGTGTTTGTGTTGTTGCTACAGTGTTTGTGTTGCTGCTACAGTGTTTGTGTTGTTGCTACAGTGTTTGTGTTGTTGCTACAGTGTTTGTGTTGTTGCTACAGTGTTTGTGTTGTTGCTACAGTGTTTGTGTTGTTGCTACAGTGTTTGTGTTGTTGCTACAGTGTTTGTGTTGTTGCTACAGTGTTTCTGTTGTTGGCTACAGTGTTTGTGTTGTTGCTACAGTGTTTGTGTTGTTGCTACAGTGTTTGTGTTGTTGCTACAGTGTTTGTGTTGTTGCTACAGTGTTTGTGTTGTTGCTACAGTGTTTGTGTTGTTGCTACAGTGTTTGTGTTGTTGCTACAGTGTTTGTGTTGTTGCTACAGTGTTTGTGTTGTTGCTACAGTGTTTGTGTTGTTGCTACAGTGTTTGTGTTGTTGCTACAGTGTTTCTGTTGTTGCTACAGTGTTTGTGTTGTTGCTACAGGGTTTGTGTTGTTGCTACAGTGTTTGTATTGTTGGCTACAGTGTTTGTGTTGTTGCTACAGTGTTTGTGTTGTTGCTACAGTGTTTGTGTTGTTGCTACAGTGTTTGTGTTGTTGGCTACAGTGTTTGTGTTGTTGCTACAGTGTTTGTGTTGTTGGCTACAGTGTTTGTTTGTTGCTACAGTGGTTTGGGTTTTTTTTTGCTACAGTGTTTTGTGTTGTTGCTACAGTGTTTGTGTTGTTGCTACAGTGTTTGTGTTGGGTTTGGGTACAGTGTTTGTGTTTTTTGGGTAAAAGTGTTTGTGTTTTTTGGCTACAGTGTTTTGTTGTTGCTACAGTGTTTGTTGCTACAGTTTTTTGTGTTGTTCTACAGTGGGTTTTGTTGGGTTTGCTACAGTGTTTGTGTGTTGCTACAGTGTTTTGTTGTTGGCTACAATGTTTTGTGTTGTTGGGCACAGTGTTGTGTTGTTGGCTACAGTGTTTGTGTTGTTGCTACAGTGTTTTGCTACAGTGTTTGTGTTTTTGCTACAGTTTGTGTTGTTTTCTACAGTGTTTGTGTTTTTGCTACAGTGTTTGTGTTTTTGCTACAGTTTGTGTTGTTGCTACAGGAGTTCTTGGGTACAGTGTTTGTGTTGTTGCTACAGTGTTTGTGTTTTTTGCTACAGTTGTTTTGTGTTTGTTTTGCTACATGTTTTTTTTGTTGACAGTGTTTTTTGTTTTGCTAAGTGTTTTTTTGGGTACAGTGTTTGTTTGTTGCTAAGTGTTTTTTGTTCTACAGTTTTTGGTTTTTTTTGTTCTACATTTTGTGTTTGCTACATGTTTGTGTTTTTGCTCAGTGTTTGTTGTTCTACAGTTGGGGGTTTTCTACAGTGTTTTTTGTTTACAGTTTTGTTTTTTACAGTTTGTTTTTTTACAGGTTTTTTTTTGCTAAAGGGTTT